>SNQJ01S0037780.1:0-13196 GCA_010110895.2 Picea sitchensis
GGTGTTCTTATTATTCAAGGGAGAATTAAAATAGCCAACACATGCATACAACCATCCTCTCCTCACAAACACACTGTAATCCACAGTATTGTGTCTTTCTCACACACTCTACACACATTACACACTCACCTCTATGGGTATGCTCGTATATATAACATATCTCAAACAATTAGAATAATTGATTATAATTAGATCCACCAGTTACACAATCTGTTAAAAAAAGAGTGCATACATGTCCATTCTTAATATAGTTGCATGCATGTGCATTCCTAATATAGTTGCATGCATGTGCATTTGACCACATGGGAAATTTGTTGCCATGTTTCCAACATGGACACCTTCTGTTGTCCTCTCTATTCCATAGCCATTCCAAACTAGATTAGTTTAAATCATACACCTGTTTGTGAAGGGACGATTGCCCATTTATTTTTAACGATGAAAAGTTTACTGAAGGTTTTTTGTAGTGTTTAAATGTTTGGATCTCACAAAGCTTGTACTCTCTTTACAAATCTAAAAGTCTTTTTCTCAAAAGTTCCAATGTTAAATTTGGCTATATTTTAACCTTTCAAGAGTATTAACAATCTTGATTGTTGTGCATATCATACAAAGGAATGAGTAATGAGTAGCGAACACTTATTGAGGACTTTATATTTATTGTGGTCTATGAAAAGTTTGTCAGGAATCAAGATTTCTCATTTATGCAGTGTGTACATGTACCCTTTTTACAAATCCAAGAGCCTTTTTTGTAAAGATCATGTTCCTAAGTCTAATTGTGTCTTAATAACTCAAGAGTTTTAATGTCCTATCCTCACACATCAAAAAGCAGTTTTCTAAAAATTCTCGTTTTCTAAATACGAATGTCTTAAGCATCCACCACCATGTCACCATTATTCTTAGGATTCTTCATATATACACAGGATTTATCGGTTTCATCCTTTAATACAATCTCTATCTATGTCTAATTTATTAACAAAAATACATAAGGGTGTTAGATATACATCATTAAGTTGTTCAATATACCACACACTTAACTATATCCGGGGAAAAAGTATAGTTAACTATAACGTTAATTATACTCAATTTTGTTGGAATAATACTTATAATAGATTTGGTTTGGGTTTGTTGGAGGTTGTTGACATATACTCTAAACCTCTCTCTATGTTTAGAATAAGTTGGATCTGAATCCAACTGTACAATTGTGTAGTAATTATGCAGAAATATAATATAATGCGAATATCATTTTGTTGTGTAATCTTGTGCTATGACTGTGTTCAATTTTGCTTACCAAATAAAAACTATGAATACTACACAGAGAGACAAGAACATTACAAACATCTTTTAATGCAATTAGGCCTACATAGATCGCCATAAGGCCCTATCCTAAGACTATCCATAATTCTTGACAACTTTAATCAAGTAGGTAGGCAACAAACAATCTTCCTCTTTTTCGATCTCAACGCAATTGAGCATGAGAAAACACAGATTCTCAACACAAATATTCTATCGCGATTCTGAACTAACCGTTCCAGTTGTTCCAAAGACATCCCCTTATCCAAAAAAACTCGATGTAAATTTTTTTTAACATCTTGTTGCACTAACACAACTAGTGCTAACACAAGATGAATAGAAACAAGCTTTTAACAACTAGTGAGAGACTTTAATGGAATCCAATACCTTCCAAATACCCTTCTGCTACTCGTCCTATTTTGGACCTTTCATCTTTTATAAAAGGAGATTCATCAAACACTGCATCTTTGTTCATGATCATTATGTGGGTAGTAGGATCCCACAGTGTGCATCCGTTAACATCATCACCATATCAAAGATCTACATGTTTGATCTGGGTCCTACTTAGAGTGATGATAAAAAACATAAGCATGACAACTGAATAATTTCAAGTTTGAGTAATTACCAAATAACGTATCCATACCTCTTCTTAAATCTTCATGTCTTTTAGAACCGATGGTGACCAAGTTACTAGATAGCTCAACCGCTTATGTCCACAACTATGGTTGCAACTTGGAATTACTGAACATGCCAATTCGACTCCAACTTCCTTGCAATACTTTCCAAGTTCCATGGATATGAACCTACCTTCATCATATATTCTCAAACACTTGATCGACCTTCCTAGACATCAACCTTTCTACAAACCTACCTTTCTAAACTGGACACACTGCTCCACCTCAAACTTTTCATTCGAACAACCTTGACCAAATCCGACCAATCTGCCCAAGTAAGCCTTCACCGCTTACCTCTAGGCCCATTTACAATGGAGTTCACCAATCCTTTTATAGGTTTTATTACATACAATCCATGGACACAATACCACGGGATACCCAAAACACGTGGACCTGAAAAACCACCTACTTTGATCTAAAATCATATTTAAATCATAAACTCTTTCACCAAGTTAAGGATAACCCAACATACATGCCCCCCCACATATTCAAACTATCTAAATCTATGTATAGAATTTTCATAGGTGACCTAATAAACCAGGGGTGCACATGCCTATCTAGGTCTTACAAAGGTATGCCCATTTACATGCAATCAATAATTTTTACAACTCCAAGGTAAATACATATTTTTTTTCTTTCACGGCCACTCAACCATCACCACTCTTGCTCTTGCCTTGATTTACGAGAAGATCCCACATCTTGGGGTTTCATAAGTCAAAGTTATTCTTATCGTTGAATTTCTGCACCTCAAACTTTGAACTCATAGGTATCGTTCCCTCCATAAAACATTGTCAATGATGATCTGATAATTATCCATGCATATCACATCTTCCTTGGGTTGTAAATAGAGATAATCCACCTGTATCGCTCCTCCCATATACCTCAAAGAGTGATGAGCTTTGAATTAGGGCTATCGCACCTCCCAGAATGTGTAGGGCACGATGTTCTTGGAAATTCGACTCCACATGAAGTTTACGAGTGAATTATCACCCCCCTTGTCAGGGATTGCCCGTGATAGAAAATAAATTATCACCCTCCTACACTCAACACAGGGATCTCCTCGCCCCAATTTGCATAGAAACTTGCCCTCACAACATGAAATTGGATTCTCTTTCTTCCACACAAAATATTTCTTCCAATGGCTCTCTTGAAATCACAAAAATTTGCACAGCTCGGTTAACTTGCTCTGATATCCAGTGACTGTATTATCTTCTCCTTCGCTGTCAAATCCTTCAACTCTACGCTCTGATACCACTTGTGATCCAAAATGGATCCAGGAAGGCCTAAAAATGAAAGTTCCTGGAATCGGACGAAACCAATGCCATTGTGTTCGTCTCATCACATTGATTCCGATCATATAATTGTTTCCTCAAAAAAACGATGTATGCGAAAGTTATCACATTCTGACTGATTTCCCAAATAGGGAAAAAGTCAATTGGTAAAAGGGTGACATGGAAGCCTCTGAAGGTGACATGTGGCAGGGTAGAATGGACACATGGTAGATGTTGAAGGTGACATGTGGCAGTGTCAAAATAGGACATGTGGTAGTTGAATGGACAAACGGGGTGGCAGGATGACTAAGCAATGACTGGGATTGTGCAGGCCAATATCGGAGTGACAAGTGGCGCAATCCAATGATGCCATGTGTTCACCCTGGATCAGGCCAATAAAGTCGATTCAAAATTAGTTTGAAAACTGTTCACTGTATGAATGGAACTGGCAACCTCCTAAGCACAAAGGACTCCACATCTTATGCTAACCACCATGGAGCATTCACTACTTATGAAATTATGTGGAAAGTTTGATTATTAAAGGTGATACATTGCAGATATTTTGCATAAAAATATGTTAGATCTTATTAAAATGGCATACCAATCATGCCATATGGAATGTGGGATTTAAAACTCTATATATTATTCCCTTAGTAAAGGGCATCGAATTCCATGGAAGATTTGAACCATATATTATATGGTTGTTGGTTCATATATATATATATATATATATATGCCATCCGATAACATTGCATACAACATATAACATATGTTATATGTTAACATATGCTACCAATCCAAAATATATGCCACGATTTGTAATATATGGTTAATTAACCATAAAAAAAAAGGCGCCCAAGTCATAGTTTAGTTGCCATGATTTTATTATATAGTTTTTAAACCTTATAATAAGATGCTCAATCCAAATTTCGTTGCCCAATAAATCGTGGGTTGTTGGGATTTTATCCCATAACCTCAGTTTATTTAACCAAAAGACTTACCATTACACTCAATCTTTTTCAGTGCTATTAGTTGCATTGGATTTCTGAGGTCAAGCAGAACACAGTGAGACCAGTATGAGGTCCATTTGATGAAATTTTTATGTACATTTTGAACATTTGAATAAATTAATAAGAAATCCTCCCCGACTGAGACAAAGGCCCAAAGACGTAGGCAACCTTGTCGATCTCCATTATCAAGTTTGGTGTTGTGGTTTGTTTCTCCTTATGTTTTCTTTCTGATATGTTTTTTCGTATTATGGTTGCTATGATATCTCATTAGTTTCTTCCTCTTTCTTCAATTCCTAAATGGTTAAAGAACTCATGATTTAAAAACTTAACCATAGTCTTTAAAAGATCTTTTCGGATCAAGTGGTATCATAGCTAGTTGACGTTTGGATTTTGAGTTTGCATGATTACCAGGGAAAATATGAGTCGTGGTGAAGGCGAGCTTGTTGAAGAGAATCCATTGATTGGATTGAGAAAGATAAATTCTCAAAGTGAGAAGATGGCATCGGAAAAGGGACTTTCTCAGGATGAGAAAGAGTTTCAAAAAAAAAAATTTGCCATGTCGGAGATGATGAAGGTTTTGTATGAGGAATACTTAGAATGGAAGAGACCGAATTTGGGTGAATCTTCAAAGGGAAAAAGTGAAGAAGGAGAGGATCATCCTCAAATTCCTCCTCCTTCTCCTTCTTCTCCTTCTTCTTCAAGTTCAAGTTCTAAAAGAACCGCAAGAAAACATGTCCATAAACATAAACGTGGAATTCCTTTACTTAAGCTTGATGTAAAATTTGAATTACCCATGTAGGATGGCGAAGTCAATGCAGAGAGACTTGATAATTGGGTCAGACATATGGAGGTTTATTGCAGTGTGCAAGAAATCAAGGATGAGGCAACTCAAATCAAGTTGGCATCACTTTGTCTTGCGGGAAAAACACTCATGTGGTGGCAAAGGAAGTTGCAAAATGGCACGCAACAAGTGGGCAATGTATTTCCATCATGGAAAGTTTTTGTTTCTACACTTAAAAATAAATTATATCCTTTGGGTTATAAAGAGAAATCCTTAATTGAATGACAAGGTATTAAACTAAGAAAAGGACAAACAGTACAAGAATACACAGATGGATTTCGTAAAATAGCATTAATGTTGGATATTCCTTTACATACCCAAGAAAAGCTTATGAAGTATATAGGAGGTTTACCTGCACATATTCGTAATATTGTATTTATGTTTAGACCTACTAATCTTGATGAGGTTTCTGTTCAAGAAACATACATTGAATCAGAGAAAACAAGGGTTGGTGTATCAGGGGAATCATCTTCAAGGAAAGAGGACAAAAGGAAGTGGAATGACAAGAAGGCAAATTCAGTGGCAAGAAAGGAAGACAAGCCCTCTTGCAAGCATTGCAAGAAAGAAGGGCATCATAAGGACTGTTGTTGGTAATTGCATCCCAAGAAGAGACCGAAATGGTTCAAAGAAAGGAAAAGGAGGTAAACATTTGCAACAAGAACACGACAAACAGACTTGGGATCAGATTCGGGTGATGAATCTAAAGTCTCATTGGTTGGTTTGAAAGGTAAAATTGATGATGGAATTGATTCTAAAAGTAAATTGTTTCACATAATGGTCATAATGAGGCATACTAAGGTTGACACATTGATAGATAGCGGATCTCAATCTAACTTGATTTTAGAAGAATTGCTTAAACAATTGGGATTAAACACTCAGATGCATCATAAGCCTTACACACTTAAATGGATAAGCAACAACCATCAATTGCACATAACAAAGCAATGTGAATTAAAGTTTTCAATTTCATCTAACTTTGTGGACAAGGTAACATGTGATGTGGTTCCACTCAATGAATGTTGAATGGTCTTAGGCAGTCCTTACTTGTTTGATCGTAAAGTAATATTCTATAGGGAAAAGAATCAATATCACTTAATCAAAATAGGTCAAAAATATGTGGTACATGCTCATCATTTAAAAGAAAAGCAATCTCTTCAAACAATGGAACAATTAAGAAAGGCAGCTCATGCAGGCAACACACCTATAATTGTTTCAAATCAAGTAATTGATCTTAAGTAAGAACATGAGATGATTGTAGAATGGAAGATCAATCACATTTTTCTTCAATATAAGCTAATGTCATGCATGTATTACAAACATATTATCTCATTTGCAGTCATATTTCTGATGTTATCATTAGTAATGTTGTCAACATGGATGATAGTGGCTTCAGTAAGATGTGACAGAGTACAAGTGGCTAACAATATGTTGTTAGTTATCATGGTTGTTTTAGAGGTGATCTTGATGAGACAGGTGCACATGATAGAGTTTAAATACAAAGAACAAGTGGGGTGACCTATCCCTCACTTGATGACTGGTTAGTATCCTTTTGGAGGACCAAAAGGTCTTAGTGGGGAGGAGTGATCCAACATGGATATAGGAAGGCTTAAAAATCAAATTTCTCGGGATCAGACTAAACTAGCATCATTGTGTCTGTCTCGCCGTGATGATTCTGACCATATATTTTTTTCCTCAAGCGGATGTTGTATGCGAAATCTATCGTGTTCTGAACGATTTCCCAAATAGGTAAAAAGTCAACTGATCAAAGGGTGACATGGCATCCTGTGAAGGTGACGCATGGCAGTGTTAGAATAGGACATGTGGTAGCTGACTGGACAAACGGGGTGGCAGGATGACAAAGCAATGACTGGGATTGTGCAGGCCAATACCGGAGTGACACGTGGCCCAATCCAATGATTCCATGTGGCACCCTGGATCAGGCCAATAAAGCCGAGTAAAAATTAGTTTGAAAAATGTTCACTGTATGAATGTAACTCGAAACCTCTTGAGCACAAAGGACTCCACATCTTATGCTAACCACCATGGCACATTCATTACTTATGAAATTATGTGGCAAGCATGTGTATTAAATGCGATACATTGTAGATATTTTGCATAAAAATATGTTAGATCCTATTAAAATGGCATACCAATCATGCCATATGGAATGTGGGATTTAAAACTCTATATATTATTCCCTTATTAAAGGGTATCGAATTCCATGGAAGATTTGAACCATATATTATATGGTTGTTGGTTCATATATATATATATATATATATATATGCCATCCGATAACATTGCATACAACATATAACATATGTTATATGTTAACATATGATACCAATCCAAAATATATGCCACAATTTGTTATATATGGTTAATTAACCATAAAAAAATGCGCCCAAGTCATAGTTTAGTTGCCATGATTTTATTATATGGTTTTTAAACCTTATAATAAGGCGCTCAATCTAGATTTTGATGCCCAAGAAATCGTGGGTGGTTGGGATTTGATCCCACAACCTCACTTTATTTAACCAATAGACTTACCATTACACTCATTCTTTTTCAGTGTAGTTAGTTGCATTGGATTTCTGAGGTCAAGCAGAACACAATGAGACCAATATGAGATCCATTTGATGCAATTTTTATGTACATTTTGAGCATTTCCATAAATTAATAAGAAATCCTCCCCCACTGAGACAAAGGCCCGAAGACGTAGGCAACCTTGTCGAACTTCGTTATCAAGTTTGGTGGTGTGGCTTGTTGTTCCTTATGTTTTCTTTCTGATCTACTTTTCTTATTATGGCTGCTATGATATCTCATTAGTTTCTTCCTCTTTTTTCAATTCCTAAATGGTTAAAGAACTCATTCTTTAAAAACTTAACCATAGTCTTTAAAAGATCTTTTCAGATCAACATGTTAGGCAGGGGAATCAAAATAGAGCATAAACATAGAACATCAAAAAACATAAAACACAACAGCAATCACAGAATTGACACCATCATTTATGTGAAAACCCAATACAGGAAAAAACCATGAGGCAATGATAGTCGGTATTCTTATTATTCAAGGGACAATTATAATAGCCAATACAGACATATAACCATTCTCTCCTCACAAACACATTGTACTCCATAGTATTGTGTCTTGCTCACACACTCTACACACATTTCACTCTTACCTCTACATGTATGCTCGTATATATAGCATCTCTCAAACAGTTAGACTAATTGACTATAATTAGGTCCACTAGTTATGAATATGTTCACAAAAGAGTGCATGCATGCACATTCATAATATAGTTGCATGTATGTGCATGTGACTGCATGGGAAATTCGTTGGCATGTTTCCAACATGGAAACTTTCTGTTGTTCTCTCTACTCCATAGCCATTCCAAAATTGATTAGTTTAAATCACATTACACATGTTTGTGAATGGATAAAAAGTTATTTTTTCTGTTAAAACTATCTTTCGTCTCAAAAAATTAACTTTCGGCCTAACTATTAGTTCGACTGGAAACCTATAACTATGGCACCTTCAAGAAAAGTATGTGTTCACTTCAACTTTCTCCAACTTGGGAAGGAGAGGACTCCTTAAAATTTTAGGATATTGGTTTTAGAACTAGTACCAACATTTTTAGAATTGAATGGACTTTCATTTGATACAATTTGTATTCAGTTTAACTATTTTTTTAGTATTTTTAATTAATTTTATAAAAAAATGTCTGCAGATGTTTTCCAGACGACATATTGATTAAGTAAAATGAAAAAACAATATATGCAATAATACACAGTTGAAATTTATGGAAAAAATATATTATATAATCTTTTGTTGTCCTCTTCAAAAGGGTATTTTTGGATTTTCCTTTTAAATAAAAAATAAGGCAGATAGATGGAGTCTCACTAAACATGCTTAAAATATAGAATGTTTTTATATTGTTCAAATTCAAAATATTGTAGAAATTATAATATCCATCCGTTAAATTGATCCAGGTGGATATTGGTGGCCACCCACC
This sequence comes from Picea sitchensis, assembly GCA_010110895.2. Classification (NCBI taxonomy): domain Eukaryota; kingdom Viridiplantae; phylum Streptophyta; class Pinopsida; order Pinales; family Pinaceae; genus Picea; species Picea sitchensis. The sequence continues at coordinate 9,102 of SNQJ01S0037780.1, forward strand.
TGTTCCAACTTCCAACTAGCTCACCTTGACATTTTCCAGTTCAGCACGTTTCTCTGTAATGGGGACATTTATTTGTAATTGTGAGTTCTGAAATATCGTGGGGCTCTACATAGGTACATCCAAACGGAAATGGATTTCCTAAACATCTCATCATTGGGAGCTTCCTATCGATATGTTGTCAAAATCGAGTAGAAATTTAGGCACCAGAAAAAAATGGGAGTTTAGGTCTGCAAATATGCAACAACCAAAGCATGGTAAAGATGACCCTAACCAATATCCTTCCCACAACTAGTCTAAGAAATAGGAAAAGAAGGGTAAAGGAAAGACAAAGAATGACACTCGAAAATGGTGCGACTTCCACGAAATTCCCTGATTCAGAATCTGATCCAGAATATATTGAAAATGGACAGATCATCGATGCAAACCCTACTACTACTATTGAGACCGCAATAATTCAACCAAAAGAACCAATAGATCCTAAAGAGGGGGAGCACCTCTTCCATTCACAGATGTGGGTGAAGGGACTCCTGTCGCATTTCATTGTTGATAGCGATAGCCAGAAGAACCTCATCTCAGCTGAGGTCGTCAAATAGTTTTGGTTATCGAAAACACCACACCCACAACCATAGAACATCAGGTGGCTTCACCAGGGACGAGATCTCTATGTCAGCCAATAGTTTCGTCTATCCTATGGCATCCAACTCTTCAAGGATGAGGTAGTGTGTGATGTTTCCCCTCTTGATGTTTGTGATGTTGTTTTGGTCCAACCATTTATGTGGAAGCGTCACGTTGTTTATGAGTCTCAACCCCGTAGTGTCACTATTAATCTAGGGGGTCAGCGCTATAGGATACCAGAGGTAGTTTCGACTATTGTTCCACCAAAAATGTCTTGCAAGGTAATCTCTCATACTGCAAAAATCATCCTCTTCACAGTCTATTCAAAGGATGCATAGAAGGCCACTACAACAACTGCAGCCTCAACACCTTCTATCCAAAAGAAGCAAATTGCAGAAGAGAAAACATATATTGTTTCTTCACCTACAATGGTTTCTACACAATTCCACCTCAAGCCCAAAGACAACAGGTTGGTGGAGGAGATTCAACCCTGCTAGCAACAGGTTCGTGACAACCTTCCATAGACCAAGCAACGCAACTTCTCCAATAAGGCACAGAAGTGATCAAGATTCAAATTTAGAAAAAAAATTCCCCTCTTCCTTGGGTGCTCAACACAATGGATACCATTGATTTCTAAGGAGGTAGGATTGATCCAAGTGGATATTGGTGGCCACCCACTTGTTCCAACTTCCAATTTGCTCATCTTGACAGTTTTCAGTTCAACATGTTTCTCTGTAATGGGGACATTTCTTTGTAATTGTGGGTTCTGCACTTACGAGGCCGTCCTAAAGCCCTAAAAAAGATCCGGGTGGATATCAGTGGCCACCCACATATTCCAACTGACTTATTTTTAAATTTTTCATGTCAGTACATAGTTTTGTACTTCTAGGGCCATTTTAGGGCTCTAAATAGTGCTTTGTTGGCTTTCAACGATCAAAATGTAATTCTAATCAAAGTTTGACAACACGATTTGTAGTTCTTGAAAAGACCTTTCCAATGAGCTATCACATACTTAAAACAAATATTGTATGCAAAAGTTATGACGCCGGGAAGTTAATGTACTAACTTACGCCAATGGAGGCCATATGACTTTTGGTGCTTCATCTCCTAGGGTTAGGTTTTTTGATGTCTAGGTTTTTGACATTCATGTTTATCATAAAAAGGCTTTGAGATCCTCATTGTAATCATCTTCTTGTGAATGAGCATAGCCATCACATCTCTTCTCATAGATAAAGTTGTCACCATTCTAGCTAGTCCTGCACTCTATATTTTTATAGTCTCTGTACATTTCTTTCATTAATAGAAATCATGTATTGTTGTATTTCTCTATTTCTGACAATTTTTATGTGTATTTCATTGTAATATCTTTGCTTTCATTTTGTTCTGAAAAATAATCCAGATCATAAATTCAACACTATAGTCATACTTTAATAAAGTTTGTGTAGATTGTTGCAGTATATTTTATTTTTCATAAACACAAGTTCAATAATGACTATATTCACGTCGAAAAACATAACTCATTATGAGTCCCTTCATTTTTAAGAAACATACTCTCAAACAATCGCTACATTGACATATCACATTTCAGTAAAAAAAAAAATGCTTTTGTTTACTAGAAATTGAAAACTTCTAAAAATACATTTTGTTTTCTCAAAAAACAAGGAAAATAGACACCCAGATTCATGATTTTATCTTGCAACAAAACATTTGTGAAATTCATCTCCACTCTTTTCAATTTTTATTCAATGTCATTTGAATAATTTCAATACACTTCTTAAGATAAGATTGATAGAAAGTTAACAAAGATTTCAAAAAGCAATGGCAAGAGTGTTTTGCATTCCAATAAATTTGGAATTACTAAGAACCAATCCTTTTATTGTTAATTTGTAAAAGAAGGGGAGTATAACTATATAGATAACCACTAAAAAGTGGCATGTTCAATGAATTATCAGACATGGAAATAAAGTATGTTAATATCTTTCATTCTTACTTTGTGAAAAACTTGTTTTTGCTTATGTAATAAGCAATGAAACATTTTCTCTTGTGAAATGTTTATTTGAATCATTTATATTTTTAAATAATATCAATCATTAATAAATAATTTTTATAAAGTATTTATTTTTATTAGAGAAATTATATTATATAATTTCTTTAATAAAACTTCCCACATTTTAGTCAACATTCTTGCTTTGTGAAAAACGAAAAACTTATTTTTTGCTTATGTAAAAACCAATGAGTCATTTTCTATTGTGAAATGTTTATTTGAACCATTTATATTTTTAAATCATATCAATCATTAATAATAAAAAAATTATAAAGTTATTTCTTATGGAACAATACATGTATGACTAAATAGTGATGGCCCGATAAGTCATACTAGTATGGTGAAGTGTGGGGATCTATTAATCTTCCCCTAGAAGATATTAGTGTTTTAATTGGGTGTAATCACCACAACAATACTCTTAATAAGATGGAGCCACATTGTACGAAGTCGCACTAGATTTATTTTCCATCACTTGGACAACATGGCCTAGGAAAAAGGGTTCAATTGACCAATTAACCGTAAACGATTTGATCCAATGATATATATCCCAATACATATTTTTTTTTTAAAAAGAACTCATATTTTTTTTTTTAAAAAGAACTCATGAGAAAACCTTCTCGTACTTCTTCCCATTTACTGGAGGACACTTATCATTATCAATTACAACTTTTAGCTTGGTAAGAGCATTGAGTGATGTATGCAACAAAAGTAAGGAGCTAACATGATTGAAGGATTGACCTCAATACCTCATATTTTAATTGCTCAAATTAAAACATTTAACAATTCAAACTAACCCTCCAAACTTAGTCGCATTTAATACTCTATTGCATCGTACTTATTGTTTTTTCCAACTTAAAATGTTACATATTTTGTTACTTATTGTTTTTTCCAACTTAAAATGTTACATATTTTGTTTTTTAAATTCAAAGAAATAATGAAAAATTTAATACACATGCAAAAACTAAAACTGTAAACTAAGCTGTACCTAAAGAGCCCCTTGCTTGAATAGTATTTATAGAGTTTATAGTCAATATTTCATCATCAAAATAATAATAATTGCACCCTTTGACTTTAACCTATACTGAATTGACGTGCATGCTCAAAATTAAAATTTAAATAGTGTATAGTTAAGAAAAATTTAAATAGTGTATAGTTAAGAATTATTCTATCAATCAGCATTCCCAGCCAAGCAGAGGCGATTTAGTTAACCTCTGGATTACAACCCCACAAAAAGTAGATTGGTACCTGGACGTAGACACGACAATAAGCGGAGTCGACATACAATTTTCGTGGCACAGTAGCTGCAATTGCGCAGACAGCGAGTTAGAAGGCTTATGAGCTGCAGGTGACAAAATATTCTCCGGGTTTTTCGCAGACGTCCCTCCAGCAGAGCGCATAAATATCCACGGAAAAAATTCGGAATGATAAATATTATA
>SNQJ01S0037780.1:31939-57542 GCA_010110895.2 Picea sitchensis
ATTTGGCATATGGTTGGAATACATATTGGGACATGTAGTTGCTGATTTGATGAGGTGATCATGTACATCATTGATGATATATATTTGATTCATGATTGGTGTATCTCTAATACATTGGTAGAGGCACCTATTAGCAGTTTGATTGGCACATATTTTATGGAGGATTTGGCATACATGTATGAGGATTCATTATGTTGTGGTATTGGTGCATGGTTGATGTACTTGCTTGGTAAAAGTGGTGATACATGTTGATGTACATGTTTGGTACACTCATAGAAGGCATATTCTTGATGACAGTACACCATTGGTATTACTTGATTATTCCAAATTATGGCACTTGGTTCATGATGGACACATATCATGAGTGATATGACACTTGTTTGCCATATTAGTAGATGCACATTGTTTGGAATGTTGATATATGCACATGGTTGGCATGGTTGGCACATTGGTGGATACACATTGTTTGGCAGATGCACATGGTTGGCATGGTTGGAATATTAGTAGACACACATGTTGGCATATGGTTGATACATTACATTGATAAGATATTTTGGCACATTGTATGATGTTGATGTACATGGTTGATGTACATGGGTGTTGTGCATGATGGGCACACAATTGGTACATGATGTACATGGGTGATGTTATACTCATGATTCTCTATTTTGTTGTTGACATATATTTTGTTTCATGATGGCTGGTATGGCATGATTTTGATGCATAAACAGGTCCAAGGATCATCATATGGTAGCATATTGTTCATCTTGCAGAGAAGATAGGGGGAGACATACCCATAGGGGGAGTAATTATTCTTCCCATGGTTCTAGGAGGAGAAAATATCCCTATACTTGAAGAAAGAGCACAAAGGCATAGTTCCAGGGGGAGCAATGGTCACAGGGGGAGTAAGAGCAATGTATCTTCATCATTACATCAGAGTGATATCCCTTGTTAAAAAGAGAGATTATTCAGAGGAAGATCAAGGGAATTCAGATAGGGGGAGCATCCCCAAGGAGAGTTCAAGCAAGGGTAGCAACCCCAAGGAGAGTTCAAGCAGGGGGAGAAACCCCAGGAGGAGAATGTCCCTTTTCCATTGATGTCAAAGGGGGTGAGATAATCACATTGATGTGATTGGTGATTATTGATGAGGAAAGATAGTCACATTGAATATTGATGTAGATCATGCCTTATCTACATGTTGACATAAATAATTGGTAATTGGTGTTGACATCAATGTTGGTATTGCCATCAATGCCAAAGGGGGATATTGTTCGATCATGCTTTCATTGATGCCAATGGTTTGATTGATTGATGTCAAAGGATTGATGTCAAGTGATTGATTGATGTCAAATAATAATTGATTTTCTATTGTGAATGGATAGATGTCAAGTGGAATCATAGTCATATGATTTCATACATAGAGGAAGATGGATCAATGAGTTGTCATTGATATAATGCATTGTTTGATTGATGAATCATTATTGTCTTATAATGGATGATAAGGTTCACAAATGTATGAACTCCAAAGTGATCCCCTTATGGTGAAATCCCTCATGGGAAGACTCTTTATGGATGATTTATCCTTGAAGTATGGTTGGAGAACCCATGCTCATATGTGGAATAATGAGATGAAAATCAATGAAGTTGTTGGTGAAACTATCCTAGATGGATAGTGCTTGTCATGCCATTTCTGGTGGTATGTGGAATGTCACATAACTCCTCATAGTTTGAGAGTTATGGCCTTACGAAGTTGGAGGACCCTCATATGTTGGCTTGAAGCCCCAAAAGGTCAAAGAAGTCAAAGAGATTGCAAAGAAGAAATTATTATTTAAATGATAAAGTTAAGTGACCTAGAAGATGAGGAGTATAAATAAGAGGCAAGGGTCTCTTGTGAAATGTACATTTTTGGGAGCATCTCTTGTGTATCTTTTGTGTGTATCTCTTGATCATGATTGAAGATATATTTTGAGAGAGAGAGAGAGAGAGAGTATGGAAGATCTCATGAACGCATCAAATTTTCGGCATGTATGAGATATTGATGAAAAAAGTCTCGGAGGTTCAGAAACCCTATTTTTCTGAGGTATACGCAGGCTGCAATGGGTCGGAACACATATATACGTGGGGTGTATGAAGACATGGCACATACAGTGGATGAAGTCATGTAGATTGGTGTTTGAGCTGATGAATGGCTGTTAAATACTGAAGCAACTTCAAGATCTTCATTCTGTGGGCTCAAATCTGCCACTGAGACTCTGGTATGGTTACATTGTTATCTTGATGGATATTATCGGTTCTTTTGTGGTGAATTCCAAGGGAATTCTTGGTATGTTGTTGTGATGTGGTTTGTGTTGGCTGATAGAGTGAGCAACACTCTTATGATTCAGTACTGATATGATGTCTATAGTATATTGGTTTCTTATACATGATTGAGTAACATTCATATTGTATGGTTGAGTAGCATGAATAAGTTGTTGGAGAGATTGGATGTGTTGTGATTGGTTATGGATCAGATTGGATAGTGAAAGACCGATGAAAATGTGATTGAAGATTGTAGAGGATCTAAGTTGATATTGAAAAGAAAACCCTAAGTAACTCATAAGTCATACGGAGGCTGTAATATAGACTGACCGCGTACATACGCGGGTTGTAGTGAGCTAGGGCACATACACACACAGGCTGCACTACTGACAGGTCATGTACCTATGACAGATTGATATCTGTGGAGGATTGTTGCCTCATATCAATTGGTGTTGATGATATAAGCTGAGTCTTGCATATAGAGGTGGTGCTCTTGTAGAGTTGTACTCTATTCAGTTGTTGCTGAAAAAACACCAAGGATTGAAGTCTGTAATAAAAAGAAAATTGTGCATACATGTTATGTTCTTTGTGTTCCTTGTTGCATTGATTTGCTGATGATATATTGCTGATATATGTTTTTGATATATGTTCACATTTAACTGGCTATAAATGAAAACAATAAATAATGAGTAAATAGTGATTGCTAACTAATGAGTTTTGTGTAAGAGGGAAGTTTTGTTAAAAGAGCTCCAAACTCATTCACCCCCCCCCTCTAAGTGTGGTCAGTGTGTCCAATAGTATCGAATGCCCCAAATGGAGATCGTATGCAAAATTTACACCCCCGGGAAGTTGACGTATCAACTACCCCCATCGGGGCCCACAAACCTTTTGGCTTTTCATCTTTTGGGGTTAGGGTTTTGGATTTTAATTATGTTAAAAAGGACTTTGGAGCCTCATTGTAACAACCATCTTCTTGTGAATGCGAGTATCCATCACATATCTTGTCGGAGATAAGATGCCACCATTCTAGCGAGTCTTCCACTCTGCATTTTTATAGTCTTTGTAAATTTTCGCTCATTAATAGAAAATTGTGTATTACTGTATTTCTCTACTTATGGAAATATTTATGTGTATTTCATTGTAGTACCTCTGCTTTCATTTTGTTCTAAAAAATAATATGGATCAGTGGTATCAGACCAGGCTTCTCTTGATCATTTTTTAGTGGATGTCCCATATGAGGTTCGAGTATAGCAAGTTGGATCTCGATCTTGTCTCTCTTGAGGAAAACCGCTCTCGCACGCCCAAGAAACCCTCCATGGCGGAAGAAAATAAAAATGACGGAGAAAAAGATTCTATTTATCTGTTGCTTGATCAAGCTCTCACGCGACAGAGGGATGAAATGATGGATAATTTTTCCCACATCTTTCAACGCTTTCCAATAGCAGCAGACGCATCTTCATCAAGCATCCACGTTGGATGCACCTATCCTTTCAAGGTACAAGTCAATTTTGATATTCCTATATTTGAAGGTTAGATAGATGGAGATGCCCTAGACAAATGTTTAAATCTCTTAGAAGGTTATTTCTTTGTTCACAATTTTTCCGACAGAGAAAAGATCACCTTCGCACTCCTTAAGGCTCTCCCCCATGTCAAACATTTGTGGTAAACTTATTGCGAACAAAGTTCCACAGAGGAGTCTGGAATATATGGGGCCAAGCCCACCTGGGATTTTTTTTTGGATGTGGTAAAGGAACAATTTTACCCAGTTGGCAACTATGAGGATTGGTATATGAGATGGAGCACACTGTGGTAAGAAAGGGGCCAAGCAGTTCAGAATTTCACCAATACCTTCCATACCTTGCGCACCAAGCTAGGTATCCAGGACTCCGAACGAAATTTAGTTCTAAAATACCATGGGTGTCTACACATATACATCCAAACTGAAATGGATTTTCTGGACATCTCATCACTCGGTTCTGCTTATCGATATGTTGTTAAAATCGAGCAGAAGTTTAAGCACTAAAACAAACAGGATTTCGGGTCTGAAAATCTGCAACAACCGAAGTATGATAAATATGGCCCTAACAAACAACCTCCTGAAAGCCAATCTAAGCCATAGGAAAATAAGGGTCATGGTAAGATGGAGAAGGACACCGAAAAATGGTGCAATTTCAACAAAATCCCCTGCCACAACACTGATGAATGTCACTCAAAAAAGTCATTAGTGGTCAATATCAAAGACAAAGAGCTGAACCTTTATTAAGAATTTGATTCAGAAAATACTGACATAAGACAGATCATCGATGTAGACCCCACTTCTATTGTTGCGACCACATCAATTCAACTAGAAGAACCAACATATCCTGGAGAGGGGGGGCTCCTTTTTCATTCACAAATGTGGGTGAAGGGGACCCCGCTGCATTTTATTGTTTATAGCAGAAGCTAAAAGAAGCTCATCTCAACAAAGGTCGTCAAATAGTTGGGATTGTTGACAACACCACACCCGCAACCATACAACATCGGGTGGCTTCGCTAGGGATGAAATCTTTGTGTCAGCCAACAGTGTCGATTGTCATACGACATCCATCCCTTGGAGGATGAGGTATTATGTGATGTTTCCCCACTAGATGTATGTGACGTTCTCTTGGGCCAACCATATATGTGGAAACACCATGTTGTTTATGAGTCTCGACCCTGCAGTGTCATTGTTTCTCTGGGGGGTCATCTCTACAGAATACTAGAGGTAGTTCTGACTATTGTTCCATGTAAATAGTTTCTCAAGGTAGTATCTGATACTACAAAATCCATCTTCTTCACAGTCTGTTCAAAAGGTGAACAAAAGAACACCGCAACCACTGTAGCCTCAGTCCAAGAACCTTCTGTCCAACATAAGCAGGTCGAAAAGATTGAAGTAAAGCACAAGGATTATTTCTGCACATAGTCATCTCATGTAACCCGATTGGTTAAAAATGTCCAACCCTTCCAGCCACAAGTTCTTGATAACCTTCCACAAACCAAGCAATGCGACTTCTCCACCAAGAGAAGTGGCTCACCAAGTTTCAAATTCAACAAACGCTTCCCCCTCTCCCCCAGGAAGTCAACACAATGGAGACCATTGCTTCCTAATGAGGGAGGATTGATCCAGGTGGATATCAATGGCCACCCACCTATTCCACGGGCTCGAAAAATAGTTTTCCATCTTGGCAGTTTTTCGACAGTTTTTCGGGTTCCAAACTTTTAGGGTCATTTTGAGGCCCTAAACGACATTTTTTGGGAATTTGGGGCCTAGGTAATTTTCTATGATAGTTACTTGGGCCAGTTGAACGTCCTTCTCCTCAGTTATACCTTTCCAATGGTGTATTGAGTGCCCCAAAAAGATATCGTATGCAAAATTTACGCCCCCGGGAAGTTTATGTATCAACTACCCCCATCGGGGCCCGCAAACGTTTTGGATTTTCATCTTCTGGGGTTAGGATTTTGAATTTTACTTATATTAAAAAGGCCTTTAGAGCCTCATTGTAACAATCATCTTCTTGTGAATGCGAGTATTTTTCACATCTCTTCTCAGAGATAAGATGCCACCAGTCTAACGAGTCTTTCACTCTATATTTTTACAGTCTTTGTACATTTTCACTCATTAATAGAAAATTGTGTATTACTGTATTTCTCTATTTCTGAAAATATTTGTGTATTTCATTATAGTATCTTTTCTTTCATTTCGTTCTAAAAAATAATCTGGATCAGTGGTATTAGAGAACACTTCTCTTGATCATTTTTTAGTGGATGTCCCCGATGAGGTCCGCTATAGCAAGTTGGGTCTCGAGCTTGTTTCTCTTGAGGAAAACCTCTCTTGCACACCCAAGAAACCCTCCATGGCGGAAGAAAAGAAAAACAATGGAGAATAATATTATATTAATATGTTGCTTGAGAAATCTCTCATGCGACAAAGGGAGGAAATGATGGAGAATTTTTCCCACATCCTTCAACGCTTGCAAATAGCAGCAGGCACATCTTCATTAAACGACCACGTTGGATAGAAAACTCCTTTCAAGGTAAAAGTCAATTTTTATATTCCTATATTTGAAGGTTAGATAGATGCATATTCCCTAGACAAATGGTTAAATATGTTAGAAGGTTATTTCTTTGTTCACAAGTTTTTCCAACAGAGAAAAGATCACCTTCGTGCTCCTTAAGGTTCTCCCCCATGTCAAAAATTGGTGGGAAACTTACTGTGAGAAAATTTCCACAGAGGAGTCTAGAATATATGGGGTTGAGCTCACTTGGGATTTTTTTTTGGATGTTGTAGAGGAACAATATTACCCTCTTGGCAACTATGAGGACTAGTATATGAGATGGACCACACTGTAGCAAGAAATGGGCCTAGCAGTTCCGGAGTTCACTTGTACCTTCCATACCTTGTGCACCAACTTGGGTATCGAGGACTCCGAACAACAATTGGTTCTAAAATATCATGGGGCTCTACATAGGTACATCCAAACTGAAATGGATTTTTTGGACATCTCATCACTCGGTTCTCCTTATTGATATGTTGTTAAAATCGAGTGGAAGTTTAAGAACCAGAACAAACCAGAGTTTGGGTCTGCAAATCCACAACAACCAAAGTATGATAAATATGTCCCTAACAAACAACCTCCTAAAAACCGGTCTAAGCCACAGGGAAACAATGGTCACGAGAAGATGAAGAAGGACACTGGAAAATGGTGCGATTTCCACAAAATCCCCTGGCACAACACCGATGAATGTCGCTCAAAATAGTCATTGGTGGCTGAGATCAAAGACAAAGAGCCGAACCCTGATTCATAATCTGATTTAGAAAATACTAAAATAAGACTAATCATCGACGCAGACCCCACTACAATTATCGCGACCGCATCAATTCAACCAGAAGACCCAATAGATCCTGAAGAGGGGGCCTGCCTTTTTAATTCACAGATATGGGTGAAGGGGACCCCGCTACATTTTATTGTTTATAGAGGAATCCAGAATAACCTCATCTCAGTAGAGGTCATTAAACAGTTGGGATTATGGACAACACCACACCCGCAACCATACAACATCGGGTGGCTTCCTTAGGGACGAGATATTTGTGTCGGCCAGCAGTGTCGATGGTCATAAAACAACCACCCCTTTGAGGATGAGGTATTATGTGATGTTTCCCCACTGGTTTTCTGTGATGTTCTCTTGGGCCAACCATATATGTGAAAACACAATGTTGTTTATGAGTCTTGACCCCGCAGTGTCATTGTTTCTCTGGGGGGTCATCTCTACATAATACCAGAGGTATTTATGACTATTGTTCCACCTAAACAGTGCCACAAGGTAATATATCATACTACAAAATTCATCTTCTTCACAATCTATTCAAAAGGAGAACAAAAGAACATTGCAATCGTTGTAGCCTCAGTCCAAGAACCTTCTGTCCAATAGAAGCAGGTCAAAAATATTGAAGTAAAGAGCCAGGATTATTTCTGCACACAGTCATCTCATGTAACCAGACTGGTTAAAAAGGTACAACCCTTCCAACCACAATTTTTTGACAACCTTCCACAAACCAAGCAGTGCGACTTCTCTAGCAAGGCAAGTTGCTCACCAAGATTCAGATTCAACAAACGCTTCCCCCTCTCCCCCGAGAGCTCAATGCAATGGAGAAAATTTCTTCCTAAGGAGGGAGGATTGATCCAGGTGGATATCAGTGGCCACCCAACTATTCCATGGGCTTGAAAAACAATTTTCCATCTTGGCAGTTTTTCGGTAGTTTTTCAGGTTCCAAACTTCTGGGGCCATTTTGAGGCCCTAAACGATGTTTTCTGGGGATTTGGGTCCTAGGTGTTTGATAGAGGCACTGACCTAGGCCAATCGAAATTCGTTCTTTTCATTTATACCTTTCCAACGGTGTCTCTATCACCCCAAATGGAGATCGTATGCAAAATTTACGCCCCCAGGAAGTTGACGTATCAACTATCCTCATCGCGGCCCACAAACCTTTTGGCTTTTCATCTTCTAGGGTTAGGATTTTGGATTTTACTTATGTTAAAAAGACCTTTGGAGCCTCATTGTAAAAATCATATTCTTTTGAATGTGAGTAGCCATCACATATCTTCTCAGAGATAAGATTCCACCATTCTAACGAGTCTTTCACTCTGCATTTTTCCAGTCTTTGTACATTTTTTATCATTAATAGAAAATTGTGTATTACTGTATTTCTCTGTTTCTAGAAATATTTGTATGTATTTCATTGTAGTATATCTGCTTTCATTTCGTTCTAAAAAATAATCTAGATCAGTGGTACCAGAGAAGGCTTTTCTTGATCGGTTTTCAGTGGATGTCCCAGACAAGGTCCGATTATAGAAACTTGGGTCTTGAGCTTGTCTCTCTTGAGGACAACCACTCTCGCACGCACAAGAAACCCTCCATGGCGGAAGAAAATAAAAAGGATGGAACAAAAGATTCTATTAATCTGTTTCTTGAGCAAGCTCTCACGCGACAGAGGGACGAAATGATGGAGAATTTTGTCCACATCCTTCAATGCTTGCTAATAGCAGCAGGCGCATCTTCATTAAGTGGCCACATTGGAGGCACCTCTTCTTTCAAGGTACAAGTCAATTTTGATATTCCTATATTTGAGGGTCATATAGATGCAGATTCCCTAGACAAATGATTAAATATGTTAGAAGGTTATTTCTCTATTCACAATTTTTCGAATAGAGAAAAGATCACCTTCGCACTACTTCAGGATCTCCCCCATGTCAAAAATTGGTGGGAAAATTACAGCGAGCAAAGTGTCACAGAGGAGTCTTGAATATATGGGGCCGAGCGAACCTGGTATTTTTTGTGGATGAGGTAAAGGAACAATATTACCCTGTTGGCAACTATGAGGACTAGTATATGAGATGGACCACACTACGACAAGAAAGGGGCCAAGTAGTTTCGGAGTTCACCAATACCTTCCATACCTTGCACACCAAGCTGGGTATTAAGGACTCTGAATGACATTCGGTTCTAAAATAACGTGGGGCTCTACACAGATACATATAAACTGAAATGTATTTTCTGTACATCTCATCACTCGGTTCTGCTTATCGATATGTTGTTAAAATCTATCAAAAGTTTAAGCACCAGAACAAACGAGAATTCGGGTCTGCAAATCTGCAACAACTAAAGTATGATAAAGATGACCCTAACAAACAACCTCCTGAAAAGCAGTCTAAGCCACAGGAAAATAAGGTTCACAAGAAGATGAATAAGGACACCAGAAAATGGTGCGATTTCCACAAATTCCCCTAGCGCAACACCGATGAATGTCCCTCAAAACATTAATTGGTGGCCAAGATCAAAGACAAAGAACCGAACCCTGATTCAGAATCTGATTCAGAAAATACTGACAAAAGACTTATCATCGACGCAGACACCACTCCTATTGCCACGACCACAACAATTCAACCATAAGAACCAATAGATCCTAAAGAGGGGGAGCACCTTTTTCATTCATAGATGTGGGTGAAGGGGACTCCGCTTCATTTTATTCTTGATAGTGGAGTCCATAAGAACCTCATCTCAACATAGGTCATCAAACAATTGGGATTGTCAACAACACCACACCTGTAGCCATAAAACATCAGGTATCTTCACCAGGGATGAGATCTTCGTGTCAGCCAATAGTGATGATTGTCAAATGAATTCCAACCCTCCGAGGATGAGGTATTATGTGAAGTTTCCCCACTGTATGTCTATGATGTTCTCTTGGGCCAGCCATAATGTTGAAACACCATGTTGTTTATGACTCTCGACCCCGCAGTGTCATTGTTTCTCTGGGGGGTCATCTCTACAGAATACTAGAGGTATTTTCAACTATTGTTCCACCTAAAAAGTGTTGCAAGGTAGTATCTGATACTAAAAAATTCAGATTCTTCACAGTCTGTTCAAAAGGTGAACAAAATAACACCGCAACCACTGCAGCCTCAGTCCAAGAACCTTTTGTCCGATAGAAGCAGGTTGAAAAGATTGAAGTAAATCGTAAGGATTATTTCTGCATACAGTCATCTCATGTAACCATACTGGTTAAAAAGGTCCAACCCTTCTAGCCACAGGTTTGTGGCATCCTTCCACAAACAAAGCAACATGACTTTTCCAGCAAGGTAAGTAGCTCACTAAGATTCAGATTCAACAAACGCTTCTCCCTCTCCCACGTGAACTCAACGCAATGGAGACCATTTATTCCTAAGGAGGGAGGATTTATCCAAGTGGATATCGGTGGCCACCCACCTAATCCACGGGCTCGAAAAATAGTTTTCCATCTTGGCAGTTTTTCAGAGGTTTTTCAGATTCCAAACTTTTGGGGTCGTTTTGAGCCCCTAAACAACGTTTTTTGGCGATTTTGGGCATAGGTGACTGCTAAAGTGACTTACCTGGGCCATTCTAAATTTGTTCTTCTTGGTTATACCTTTCCAATGGTGTATTGAGTGCCCCAAACAGAGATCGTATGCAAAATTTACGCCCATGGAAAGTTGACATATCAACTAACCCCATCAGGGACCACAAACCTTTTGGCTTTTCATCTTCCAGGGTTAGGGTTTTGGATTTTAGTTATTTTAAAAAGGGCTTTGGAGCATCATTGTAACAATCATATTCTTGTGAATACGAGTATCCATCACATCTCTTCTCAGAGATAAGTTTCCACCATTTTAGCGAGTCTTTCACTTTGTATTTTTACAGTCTTTGTACATTTTCGCTCATTAATAGAAAATTGTGTATTACTGTATTTCTCTGTTTCTGGAAATATTTATGTGTATTTCATTGTAGTATCTCTTCTTTCATTTCGTTCTCAAAAATAATCTGGATCAGTGGTAACTGGACCAGTCAAAATTCATTCTTCTCGATTAGACCTTTCCAATGGTGTATCGAGAAGAACAACTTTCAACAGGCCCAGGTTAGTGCATTCGACAGTCACCTGTGCCCCAAATCCCCAAAAAACGTCATTTAGGGCCTCAAAACGGCCCCAGAAGTTTGGAGCTGGAAAAACTGTCGAAGCAATGCCAAGATGGAAAACTATTTTTCGAGCTCGTGGAATAGGTGGGTGGCCACTGATATCCACCTGGATCAGAAGTTCTCTAACAGATTTAAAATCTTTGTTCGAAAATCAACCAAAAAAACATTCAATATTAATATCCATGTCCCATATGTTTGAGAGACACATCTAACCTTCACACTACTGCAAAATTTTCTATGAGTATCAAACCTTGGACGTAGTGAGTCAACATTTTTATGCTTGTAAATACAGGTGGCCCTACCAAAATGAGGTGTGGAAAGAATAATTTAAGTCAATAGAGAAGCCACATATTTTGATGAAGTGGCATTTAGAATGGGATGTAATATCCAGGGAAAGAACGAAAAGAAGAGGAAATGAGTGAAAAGAGAAAGAGAGATAAGAAAATGAAGTAGAAGAGAGAGAAGATGTAGCAGCAATAACTAAAATAGATCAAGAAAGGATTGAGGAAGAAGAAAGAATTATTGAAGATTCAGAATGAAGAATAAGAAAGAGAGAAAAAGGAGGATGATCAGAAGAAAATTGAAGAGGAGGCTAGTGGCTCAAGACCTATAGACATTGGACCTTTGGAGAATTCATAGAACAAAATAGGATCTATCATTACATGTTGGCATTTCCCCCTAGGAGAACTTGGATTGGTATAATTTACCCCTTCCATGTTCTATAGAGTAGAAACCCTTCATTCTTTTAGTTTTGATAAAAAAAATGGGAGAACATTCAAAAATTATCATAAGAAGCATAAGCTACTAGGATTTATTGAACTCATTTTTACAAAAGAGACACCTTTGATCACTGACATTATAAGTGATCTAGTTTCTACAACATATGTAAGTGTCATATTTTCTCAATATTCAAATTTCAACATTAGGAATATGGGTAGGGAGATATAAGAATACAAGATGAAGATAGAAAAGATAGAGCATGAGGTAGTGCATTACAAAGGTGACATGATCAGCTCAAAAAAGTTCAAATCTTGTGCCTTGAAGGTACAAGATGAACTCATCACAGTATAAAAATAGATATATTCCTATATCAAAGAGTTCCAAGATATTTCTACCCAATTCCTTGCATACTTAGAGAATGCCAAGACAATAAGGTAGTGTTATATTGACTGCAACACATCATGAATGAGTTAAAGAAATGGAAAGATGAGGGAAATGGTCATCTACAGGACTTACCAAGGATGTCAGAGAAAGAAAATTAGTTAAATTATGCAACAAATTTCCAAACAATAATTACAACTTTGGAGCAAGACAATGTGGTCTTAATAAATAATTGCAAACACTTGTAACTTGGTATAGAAATTTTATTGAGAGATGGCACCTACCACCACTAGGATACATGGGTGCACATAGGCCCATGGAAAAAAATTAGAGTGAATCAGAAGACAACATAAATAACAAAGGAATCATAATTGGAATGACACCTAGCATAACCAAAGAAATTATAAAAGAATACATCACTAGTCCTTCCAAGTAAAAAAATTCATTAATTCTTTCCTAAATACTTTAAAAACAGAGATGGGTCCCATGCTTAGGGAATTGATATCTTATGAAGTTTCCTTTGGGAAACTACTCTTTAGATATATATTAGGACTTTCATATCAACATGAAGTATGGGCTACCCATATTCAAGACAAGGCACATGGTCGATTATGACCATATTGTAAATATCATATATTTTAACATTATCATAGGAAAGAATAAAAAACGAAGTTCAAATTTTATAACTTCGTAAAGGAAGCCAAGAAGATACAAGAAGTAATTATATAGGATGAATGTGTTATACACCCATTGATTTGTTGTAAAAACGGATTCACTAATAGTAAATTGGTAATCATTTTCAGAGTTATAATGAGAAGAATCCCTTAGGGATGGTTTTTAAGAGGGGCATTGGTGTTGTATTGGAAATAATGAGAATTTTTTCTAGTGTTTATGCTATCACTAATACCATTTTATTGTTGTCTATGCTGCCATGAATTTTATGGTTCTTATTTTGTTCCAATCATATGATATGTTTAAGTTTGAGTTGGTATATATGAGATTGTGAATAGTAATGTATAACATACTTATGTATATATTCATCTCTATTCATGCTTACATATTTCTACATTTATTAAATAGATTTATATTTCAAAATATTCACATGAACATATAAATATCTTGTAACTACTTGTTAAAATATGTTTTTATTTAGGGCAGGTTAGATAAGGTGGCCTCTTGCATATAGGATAATATTGTTATAACCATTTATTCACACACCTAGCCTAAAAAGTTAATTCTTATTGATATACACCATCATAGTCCTATGTATCTCTTTCCATACATATTTTCACACCATTATGCCCTTGCATAACTTAGGAAAACTCTTTTTTTCTAAGTTATTTCACACTTTCGCACCAATATTCCCTTGCATAATTTAGGAAAACCTTTTTTTCCTAATTTATTTCACTTAATTAACCCATAATCCACTTTTGTGCATTTCCCCCTCTTTATTTTATTCAAATTAAAGGGAAAATTCAAATTAGTGGTTAAAATTGATTTGGTCAAATATAGTATTTTATTATTTTGACCATATCAAGGATAACCACTACTTTCCCTAGAAAGAAAAGAGAGTCATACCAGTTTCCATATGATTTTCCATGAGAGTACTAGGATGTTGTTGAAATTTCTACTCATCTTTTAGCTTTATGTCACCATTGTTATTTTCATCAAAGAGGAGAATCTAGCCAATGCTACCATACATCCAGGAAAGAAAGAAGAACCTTGCCACAAAGAGGCCCTTGGGAGACATTTGTCTTCATAGGTTTATTCACAGGTGTTGTTTATATTATTCTTTCCATTGGGTATAGAGATTGATCACATTCTTTGGCTATTTCTAGTACATTTTACAGCTAGTATGTATTTTGTTTTATTTATATTGTGGTAGATTTAGATCTGAAGGAATATGTATCCATTACTTAAAGTAATTATTTTTCTTTTACCTGCTTTGTATTTTATTTAGAACAACCACTAGAGATGAATATTTTCTCACCCTTGTTGCAGATCTACTCACCTTCATTGCATATTTGCTACAATAGAATGCAAACTCCACTTGGGATATGAGTTTTACTCATTATACTTGGTTGTGGTTGTGTGGTAAACATCTTTTCGTCTAATTTGTGTAGGGATTTATCTAGTTTTTTTGTGTATTTTTACCTTCCTGTAGATTTTTATTCGTGTTTGCAAATTATAGGTGTCGGATATCCACTCAATAAATCATTGGAGCCACATCCACAACTATTCCCAACAAAAAAAAATTGATCAAACTTTTTTCCCCTATTTCTAAATTGGTCAACCCACAATTTTTCCATTTATATGCCACTGCTCAATGCAGAAAAAGGGAATTTTTATGCCACTTCCAAACACAGAAAAGAGGGACTTTTCTGTCGCTTCTCAACATAGATTTTCCCATTTTTCTTCCACTACTCAATGCAAGAACTGGGAAATTTTCTGCCACTTCCCAACGTGGACTTTAGGTACTTCTCCACCACTGGTTAAGGAAGGAATCAAATATTTTTCCATCAAAGCTAAACACATTTTTTTTAGGTTTTTTCTGCACTAACCAATGGGTGAATGCATGAAGTTGGTGGACGAAAAAGTGGCAAGGGGGTTAGCAGGAACGCGCACTCGCAAGAATGTGTGCACATTCTAATAAACACACACACATTCCTAATCCTATAGGTTTGGCAAGGCCTGAACCTGAAGAAATATTTTGAAGTAGGTTCAACACACAGGAACATGCACATACTCCTAATAATGCATGCACACATTCCTGTTGTGCCCATTTTTAAAGGACCACGTGCATTTTTTGTGCTCATTTTCACACTGTGCCTCATGAATTTCCTACATTGAGCAAGAAAAGAGGACAAGTAAATAAGGAGAAAACCCATGATCTTTTTATCGTGTCCATCATAAGAAATGTATGGTTTTTTTTTTGTCATTTCCTTTCTTGGATTTGCAAAAATACAAAATAACTAGTCATAGGTTATGTATCTAAATCTCAATGGCACTGAAAACTTATTAGCAAGGTTCATGATCCATATTATTTTTAAGAATGAAATGAAGGAGGATATATAACATAGAAATATACAGAGATATTGCAAGAGTGCCATTAATATAATAGAGATATATCAGATATATAAAAAGAGGCAAAAATATACAATAATACACAATTTCTATTAATGATCGAAATGTACAAAACTGTAGAAATACTGAGTGAAAGACTCGCTAGAATGGTGGCGTCTTATCTCTGAGAAGAGATGTGATGGCTACTCACATTCACAAGAAGATGATTATTACCATGAGGCTCCGAATGCCTTTTTAACATAGATAAATACTAAAACCCTAACCCTGGAAGATGAAAAGCCAATAGTTTTGTGGACCCCGTTTTGGGTAGTTTGGTGTATCAACTTCTTGGGGGCATAACTTTGGCATACAATCTCCATTTGGGGCACATGATAGCCCATTGGAAATCTATTAGAAAGGAGCTTCATTTTGGGGGCTCAATCAAATCCTTTGGATAGTATTGAGGTGCCCGATTGTGAAAAATCATCATTTAGGATAATGGCCCCATAAGTTTAGGAACCGAAAAAATGCTAAAATTAGTAAGTTGCCAACAAAATATTTTGAGCCAGTTGGAATAGGTGGGTGGCCATCGATATGCACTTGGATCAGTTCACTACATATAATTAATACTTGAATTCAAATCTCTCAACAATTCACAAATCTTGTATAGGTTTTTTCCAAGTTCATTGTAAAGATAACGGATAGTTTTTCTTTGCTTTACAAAAAATTATGTTAATAATTTTGTTGGGATAAAATGACATTGTTGTTTGTAATACCTTAGTCATAAGTACACTTATTAAATTATCTTATTAAATTTTAGCATATATTTTAAAATGGAACCCAGAGATAATGTAAACTACCCACCAGCAGACCAAGGAGAGAAAAANGTTGGGATAAAATGACATTGTTGTTTGTAATACCTTAGTCATAAGTACACTTATTAAATTATCTTATTAAATTTTAGCATATATTTTAAAATGGAACCCAGAGATAATGTAAACTACCCACCAGCAGACCAAGGAGAGAAAAACTCCAACCCACCACAACCACCCAATATAAAAACTGAAATTGATGAGGGGTTGGATACATTAAGAAAAATTGTATATCAGTTAAGGGGTATAAGAGAACCAAGAAGAGTGTCCTTGGTTACTTCTTTGGATGTCATTGTGAGGTACATTGTAAGTGCCCAAGGGGAATTTATTTCTATTTCTAACTATAGGGAAAGAATATTTGAGTACTACAACACTGGATTAGATACAAACCAAGTCATAGACTTCGGTATTTCAAAACTACAACCATTGTCTATTTTTAGGGATCCTCGAAATTCAAAAGAAGTACCTATGAACAAAAAAATCATTTGTATTGAATGGTGTATCCATCCTCAGATTAGTCCAAACTGGATGGATAGGTGGTATATGGTATTTGATAAACCTCCCTGCAATAATAGGGAGGTTCCCTTATATTTTTTGAGAAAATTATGGGCTGAATTTTTTTTTGGTTTGCATGTCAACTACTTTGACATGAGTGAGTTACATGGGTGGTTCATGGGTCCACACAAGACCGAGAGCCTGTCAGGAACGATCCCATGTTATATCCTTGTCCCCCCAAGTAAAGGATTGACCCCTTGCCCAACATCCTCCTGTTGCAAAGAGTTTTCAACAGGTACAACAAACTATTTCATCATTGATCTGGAGCCTAGTGCAACATTGAAATTTTGTTGGACTCTCTCGAAAGGAGGTGCCTACCGATGGCATCGATAGAGAGGTCAGAGCTTCACCTTGCATAGTATATTTTATTGAGGAGGTGCAACATGGGAATAACAATCATCCATGTGAATCTCACAGATGTTCAAGCTGTGGGAAAACCTATTATGGGCCTATGGAGACCAGTGGACAACATAGATTCATGGAGGAGTTTAGTATCTTAACCATCACTATGTTATTCATCGTTATATATTTATTTTGTATTTAGTGTATTTATATCAAGATTTTATTATATGTTGTTTTTCAGTTATTATGTTCATTTAGGAGACCCTCTATGCCCATGGATGCATAAATGCATATCTTCACCACTGATGCAACAATAGAGGAATCCATCTCATTGGGTGTAACCCATACATAGGTATGTGTCACATTTGATAAATTCACCATATTCATTTTTGTACTTTATGGCATCCTCAAATTTTTAGTGTTCTTGTGTTTCTATAGGATGTGGGACCAAGCAATGTCGGGGAATTTCCATCTGGGATGGACAAACCATCTGCATCACATGTATCATGTGTAGAGTTAAATATCATTTAAATCTCAAGTTTGTTGTCTTTATGTTTTTAAATTTTACTATTTGGTACTAATAGTTCAATATTATTAATATGTATGTAGATTGTAGACCTATTCACTAGTTATAGTACTCTTGCACTCCCTAGGCACCTAGGGTCTTCTTATGGGTTAGCTTACTCTAGGCCAAGGGAGTTGTCATCACTTGTATAGCTTGTGGGGTTCCATCCCTACCCACCCCTAACATCTGTCGTATTCCATAAATCATTAGTGGATTCACCTGCAGTCCACCCATCTACAGAGCCTCTTCTATCACATCTAGCCACAATGGATGCACCCATATGCCAACCACCCCCACCACCATTTCCATTGGCCCCATTGATTGAGCTTACCTTAGAGTAGTTTGTATATCTGAGCACTCCACCTGCCAGTGAATCTCCATCGAGGCCTGAGATATTCATGGTGAGATAATGTATTGATGATAATTTTTTGTGTATCATGAATTTTATTTTATGCATATTTGTTTACTTTTCTTGATTTGATCCTTGTAACTAAGGCAGGGTGGCATCATTGAGAGTTTGAGTTCTTGAAGGAGGTTAACACCCTCACAATTTTCAGTAGCATCTGCGGTGACTTCTCTTAGGTTGAATTGCAAAGTATCATTTTGTATGTATTTTAATTCATTGAGGAAAAAAACTTATAACAATGTTTTTTCTTTGTGCAATCTCCAAAGCGATGAAGTACGCCTAGGCCTAGAACCACTCAAGGTGTTTTCTTAATAAAGGGAAGAAAAATAGATTTTCAATATGCTCCTGAGGGTGGCAAGGATGCACTAGTAAATGATTGACCAATTACTGTCATTTTGTATATAGGCTACCATATGGTTGTTCTCCATGTTAGGGCACTTGCTTCCATTTTGTCTATTGGGAATGAGGTTCCATTTTGTAAAAAAATGTACAATTTAGACGATGTTGAATATATATATATATATATATATATATATATATATATATATATTTCATGGCATTTTTTTATGAATTTCATTGTTTTTGCATTTTATGTTGATGAACGTATGGATTTCAAATTGTTTGAATTTCAAAGTGTATGAATTTTATGTGTGTGAATGTATGATTTTTTTCTAAAAGTGAATATAAATACTTGTGTTATGCATTAACAAATATATTATGGTGGAAAATATTGCTAAGTGATAAATCCATAAGCAGTTAAGGGTTCTCATTACCTAAATTTGACAAAAGGATGAAGTACCATCCTAGTTAAGACTCCAAGAACCAATAATAACAACCATGTAGGATAACATAATCACAATAGGTATAAGAAATTTAAAACCTAACAATACTCTATCCAAAATGAGTTCGCAATAAATCATCACATCAAATGAAAACATACCTCAAATTATTCATTAATCTTGCCAAAATGTTGTGCAATGTATCCCAAGAAAATTTCCAACATATAACACTATTTAGTGCTTTATATGATGAAATGGTAATTTTTGTAAATGTTACTTTTTGTAAATTCCAGCTCAAACATCATCACCAATCGCATTGATTGGTCAAATATTAGGGACATAAATGGAGATTTCTTAAAGGGTGTGAAATATATAATTAAATCTATAACTTGGAGCTATGTAGAACTCCTAAGTAACAATGGCTAACATATTTGATAGTGTTCATTTAGACTAGTCAATATTTGATGAGTGGAAAGAAAAGGGCAAGGTATTTGTCTCTTAGTGAGTTGAGATTGATATGGGTAGGGAATTCATTTCCTCCAGCATCAATAAAGTTAAACTAATTTCCAATGCATTGTTCACACTTGGGTGGAATGTTTGGACGTTGATGGTCGATGGACAAGGCACCAAATCACTCAAAGTTGATGGATGAAACTTGATTCCTCATTAAAGTACCACTTTCAAGGAAATTATCATATACAAAATAGGATGCCTCAAAATTAATAAAACATCATCATCATCATCATCATCATCACACACACACACACACACACACACACACACACACACACACACACATATATATCATATAAGCTCAAGTCCATGAATCATAAATATATTAATTTTCAAACTTTATGATCGGCAGGCACAATTATTGATCTTACTGGTTAAACTCAAGTTCATGAACCATAAATATAGTAACTTTCTATATATAGTACTGGTTACTTGACTTAAAGACCCCAAAACTAGTAAAATTTAACAAAACATTTAATTAGTAGTATACACTAAAGATATTTTGAGGAAACAAATCTAACCTACCTAGATGGTGTTGGAAACCATACTAAAGGAAAGAAATACCACAAATATGGGTAGTGCATGAAGCTCGAAAGTTCCACATTTCAATTTGAATGTTTAAACAAATCACATAACTATGATCATCATAAACATATAACAATAAAAACAATATCCTTCAATGCATAAATAGGTCCAAATGTATACATATAAAATCCCTATTTCATTCTAACTAAACCCAACAAATACTAAGCAATGAATCACTAAGATAAGTAAAAATCAAAGTTCCAACCTTCTAAGGCCAAAATATAGGTTGTTACATTTGCAAATCCGTAGAGCACCACTATGATCTAAAATATATTAATCCCTCCTTGCATGTCTTGTCATGTAGCTTCCCATTTTAACCTATACAACAATAAACATAACTTCCCATAACATTATGCAAGGAAAAATTCAAATCAAAATGTGGAATGCAATGAGACAAGAATAACAAAAAAAGAAACCTTTATCATCCCAAGAAATTAAAAACATTTTTTCGAGGGACATATGACTTAACCTTATATCACAAATTTCCTTTCCATCCAATGAAGTGTTTATGACATTTTAAGTCCAGGTGAAAAAACATTCATGCCTTTCCAAGCCATGCCATTCCTTTCCTTTCCTTAAGTTTCCATTCCACATCGTGCCTTGCCTTTCCAAGCCATGACATGCCTTGTCATGCCTTTCATTTTCATGAAATGCCTTAACTTGACATTCCTTTCCATGCCTTTCCTTGACATGCCTTAACATGTCATGGCATGCCATTCCATGACATGCCATGCCTTGCCTTGCCATTCCTTTCCTTTCCTTTCCTTTCCATGCCATGTTATGTCATGCCTTTCCTTGCCATGTCATTCCTTTCCATTACATCCTTGCCTTTCCATTCCATTCCTTTCCATTTCATTCCTTTCAATTTCATTCCATGGAATTCCTTTCCTTTATATGACATGCCATGCCATGCCTCGTAAAGTGATTCCATGACATGCCTTTCCCTACCATGACATGCCATTTCATGCCATGCCATCGAATTCCATGCCATGCCATGCCTTTCCATGGAATTCCATGGTTTTCCTTGCCATGTCATGCCTTTCCTTTCCATGTCATGTGTTTCCATGCCTTGTCTTATCTTGCCTTTCCTTACCATGACATGCCAAGACTTTCCTTTCCATGGCATGTCCCATCATGCCATTCCATGGCATGTCATTCCTTGGCTTTCCATGACATTCCATGCCATGCCATGTCATGCCTTGTCAAGCCATACCATTCCATGCCTTTCCTTGCCTGGCATGCCATTATAAGCCTTTCCTTCCCATGCCTTTCCTTTTCATGACATGTCAGGCCATTTCATGCCATGCCTTGCCAATCCATCCCATGGTATGCCTTGCCTTTTCATGACATGTCATTGCATGCCTTTCCTTTCCATGCCATGTCTTTCTATGCCTTTACATGCCATGCCATGCCATACCTTACCTTGACATGCCCTTCCATGCCATGCCATGCCTTGTCAAGCCATTCCATGACATGCCTTGCCTTGCCATGACATGCCATTGAATTCCTTGCATTGTCATGCCATGCCATGCCATGCCTTTCCTTGCCATGCCATTCCTTTCCAATCCATGCCATGTCGTGTCGTGCCTTTCCATGAAATGCCATCACATTCCTTGCCTTTCCATGCCTTGCCATGCCATGCCATTTCCTTTCCATTTTCATGCGTTTCCAAGCCACGCCATGCCATTCCATTTCCAAGCCTTTCCATGCCACTGTGGTTCCTTTTCAGACCATGCAATGTCATGTCATTTCCATTTCCATGTCATGTCATTGCCATTCCATTTCCATGCTTTTCCAAGACAATAAATGATATTAACTAAGTTCAAAAAAGTCAATAGGAAGTCCCAAACAACACAAATCAGTAAGGGCACTATAGTTGTTATAAAACTTGTGAGTAAGATGTTTAACTTCAACAATATGGCAGGTTATAATAGGAAAAATATAATAGCACTTGAAATAAGTAATCACACAATTAAAGGGGGCTGAAAATGCAAGCCTAAACTAAGGTTTAGATAAAAAATGATTTCTGAAATGGAAGATGGCACATAACAATCCTTAAATATTCAAGTACATCAAGCCCGAAATGGCTGAAAATTATGACAGAAATGTAATAAAAGGGTAAGTCCTAACAAGATAGCAAGTCTGGAAATTGAGGGTAAGTCCTAAACTAACCATGAAGTTTAGAGTTTCAGTACAAGGTTAATTCAAGAAGAATATAGGATAGCATGAAATATCACCACTTTGATAAAACATTTATTTAATACATTCAAGAAATAATCATCACTAGCTTTGAAAGAGAACTTACTAGGTAAATCAATGATCATCCATGATATCCTAACCATAAATCGTCCACAAAACCTGAAACATGGATATAAGGTATATTCATAGTTGTGAAACATGAATTATCATAATTAATAAAATTTACATAGAAAGGGATGCCACTAAATAGGTTTATGTTCCATCCTTATGGTGTAGTCTCATTATATTATTGATCCATAATTTCTTTTGGATTGCATGGAAAACAACATAACTTCGAGCCCTTATTTAAAATCAAAGAAATAAAAACTAATCTAATCTCAACTCAATAAATTTTATAACAAGATATAGCATGTGCACCGAGACCTAGACCTAGACCTAGACCTATAGCTAGACCATGCCTTTCCTTTCCATGTAGAACTACACCTACACCTAAAACTACACCTATACCTTTCCTTTCCTTTCCTTTCCAATACATGCCTTTCCTTTCCATTCCATGCCTTTACATGCCTTGATTTTCCATACCATGCCTTTCTATACCATGCCTTTCCTTTCCATGTCATTCCATTCCATGCCTTGCCTTGTCATGCCATGCCTTTCCTTTCCATGCCATGCCTTGCCTTGCCTTTCCTTGCCTTTCCATTCCATTCCATGCCATGCCATGCATTGTCTTTCCTTTCCATGCCATGCCATGCATTTCCTTTTCATGACATGGCTTTGCCTTACCTTGCCATGCCATGCCATTTCTTTCCAAGCCATGTCTTTCCTTTCCATGCCATGCCATGTCATGCCTTGTATTTTCTTTCCTTATGATTCCACGCCCTGCCTTTCCATTCCATTCCATGACTAGCCTTGTGATTCCATGACATGCTATGCATTTCCTTTCCATTCCATGCCTCGCCTTGTCTTCACTTTCCATGCCATGGCATGGCATGCCTTCCATTTCGTTCACTTTTCTTTCCATGCCTTTCCATGCCATTTATTTCCTTCCCATGCCTTGTCTTGCCTTTCCTTGCCAATCCATGCCTTTCCTTTCCATGCCATTCCATGTCATGCCACGCCTTTCCTTTCCATGCCATGCCATACCATGCCATGTCTTTCCTTCACTTGTCATTCCTTGCCTTTTCATTCCATGCCATGTCATCAAATTCCATGCCTTTACAATCCATGCCATGCCATGCCTTGCCTTCCCATGGCATGCCATTGCATGCATTACCTTTCCATTCCATTTCCATGATTTTCCATGTCATGCCATGCCATTTCCATGTATTTCCACGCCATGCCATGGAATTCCATTGTCATGCCATTTCCATGCCATTGGTATGCCTAGCCAAGCCATGCCACGCCATTTCCATGTGTTTCCAAGTCAAAAAAATGATATTAAATAATTTCAAACAAGTCAATGGGAAGTCCCAAACACCTCAAATCAATAAGGAAACTATAGTTGTTATAAAACTTGTGATTAATATGTTTAACTTCAACAATATGACAAGTTACAACATGACAAATAATATAACAACCCTTAAAGGGATTATCATAATTAATAGTATTTACATAGAAAGGGATGTTAGTAAATAGGTTTTTGTTCCATCATTATGGTGTAGTCTCATTATACTATTGATCCATAATTTCTTTTGTATTACCTAGAAAACAACATAACTTAAAGGCCTTATTGATCCATTCCTTGCCTTTACATGCCATGCCATGCCTTGCCTTGCCATTCCTTTCCTTTCCATGTCATGCCATTCCATTCCATGCAATGCCTTTCCTTCCATGCCATACCATGCATTTCCATGACATGCCTTGTCTTTCCATGCCATGCTTTTTCTTGTCTTGCCTTTCCAATCCATACATTGTCTTACCCTACCATGCCTTGCATTACCTTTCCTTTCCTTTCCATTCCTTTCCTTTCTATTCCATTCCATGTCATGCCTTTCCTTGCCATGTATTTCCTTCCCATGGCATGGCATGCCCTTCCACATATTTCATTTCCATGCCTTGTCTTTCCTTGCCTTGCCATTCTATTCCATATTATGCCTTTCCTTGTGTTTCTTTGCCATGCCATTCATTTCCATGCCATGCATTGCCTTGCCTTTCCATGTAATTCCATGATTTGTCATGCCATGCCTTGCCTTACCTTCCCATGCAATGCCTTACCTTACCTTTCCATTCCATTCATTTCCTTTCCAATCCATTCCTTTCCTTCCCATGCCTTTCCATTCCATGCCTTTCCTTTCCATTCCATGCCATGCCTTTCCTTGCCATGCCTTGCCTTTCCATTCCTTTTCTTTCCTTTTCTTTCCATGCCATGCCATCCCATGCTTTGCCTTACTATAATGGGTTTTAGCTAGTGGGGGCCCTCCACTATCTCTCTATTGACTGGAAGACCATTTGTTGGTGGATCTCCAGAACTAGGGTTTTGATCAATGAGACATATTTCAATTTCTAAACAACAAGTTGATTTTCGAGAAGATGGTGTCAGGTGATATTGAGTAGTGTGGTCGTGTGGGCCTTGGAAAAATATACTTGTGGGATATTACATAATTTTTTATGCTTCTCGGTTTGGATTTCATGCCCCTGGACCAAATTTTTGACATGTCCCTGAATGGCTTGACGAGGCTAGTTGCAACTTGTGATAAAACTTTAACCCAAAATAGGATGAATGAATCATCGGTTGCATTGGATGGGAACTAGGTTTCATCTATTGTGTCCCCTCCACTGTCATCCCATTGACCAAAAAACAGTTTGTTGGAGGATATTCGACACAAGGGTTTTCTCAATGAGGCATAGTGTAATTTATGAACACGAGGTCAATTTTCAAGAACACTGTGTCAAGAAATTTTGGGTAGTGTGGTCGCATGGGCCTTGAAAAAACAAATGTGCGAGAGCTCACAAAACTTTGTTATGCTGCTCCATTTGAATTTTAAGCCCCTAGACCAATTTTTTGACATGTCCCTGAATGGCTTAAGAAGGTGAGCTGCAACTCATGATAAAACTCAAACTGAGTCTCGGATGGATGAACAGTCGGTTGCATTGGATTCAGGGCACCAAGTTTTATCTAGTGGACCCCAAATCCAATGCAACCGACTGTTTTATCCAATAGATAACCATGTATTAGAGGATCTCTGACACTAGGGTTTTTCTTAGTTCTTATTACATATGTTTTAAAGTTTAACACCGTTTTAGGATAGACATGGCAAGGCATGGCATGGAAATGAAAGGTATGGAAATGCATGGCATGGCATGACATGGCAAGGCATGG
>SNQJ01S0037780.1:67571-98793 GCA_010110895.2 Picea sitchensis
AGAGAGAGAGAGAGAGAGAGAGAGATGGGGGATATAGAGAGGGATTGGATGTCAGAGTGTGAGGCATGGTGAGGCGAGGTCTAGGTCTAGGTCTAGGTCTTGACATGCCTTTGCAGGTATAGGTCAAGGGAATTTGTTTCCTTACCATGCATTACCTTGTAATGGACCAAAATTGATAATGTTCGAGAGTGTGAGAGGTAGAGAGAGGAAGACAAAGAGGGGAGGTAGAGAGTGAGTGTGTTAGAGTGTAGGAGGGAGAGAGAGGAATACATAGTCGGGGGATAGAAAGTGTGTATGTAGGAGTGTGGGAGGGAGAGAGAGGAATGAAAAGAGGGAAGGTAGAGAATGAGTGTGTTAGAGTGTGGGAGGGAGAGAGAGAAAGACATATAAGTGGGATAGAAAGTGTGTGTGCGAGAGTGTGGGAGGGAGATAGAGGAATACAAAGAGGGGAGGTAGAGAGTGAGTTTGTTAGAGTGTGGGAGGGAGAAAGAGGAAGATATAGAGGGGCGATATAAAGTGTGAGAGAGAGAGTGTTCGAGGGAGACAGAGAAAGGCATAGAAGGTAAATAAAGAGAGTGTGTGAGAGTGTGAGAGGGAGAGAGAGGAAGTTAGAGAGGGTGGTAGAGAGAGAGGTAAATGTAGGAGAGAGGGTTAAATATATGAGAGATAGAGGAGAGTAGTGGAAGGGAGGGTTAGAGAGATATGCGGGAGTGTGGGGGGAAAGAGAGTGAGTGAGAGTGTGAGAGGGGGAGAGAGAAAGACAAAGAGGAGGGGTAGAGAGAGAGTGTGTGTGTGAGAGGGAGGGAGAGAAAAACAAAGAGAATTGGTAGAGAGAGGGATAATGAGAGGAAGAAAAGTAGGGAGGGAGACATAGAAATGGGGGTAGAGAGAGAGTGAGAGGAAGGGGGGGATATAGAGGGAGATAGAGAGGGGGAATAAAGAGAGAAAATGGGGTAGAGAGAGAGTGAGATTGAAACTAACAACAAGGAGAGGGAGAAAGGGTGGGATATAGGTGGATGGGAGAGGGGGGTGTAATAGGGAAGGAAGGGAGAAACAGAGAGAGAGAGAGAGAGAGAGAGAGAGAGAGAGAGAAGAGGGGTGGATAAAGAGGGAGTGGGTGTGAGAGTCTGAGGCATGTGAAGGAAATTTCTAGGTCTAGGACTTTCCATTCCTTATGATGTCTAAGTATTGTCGTGTCTAGGTCTTACCATGTGTAGGAGTGTGAGGGAGAGAGATGAAGACAAACATCGGGGGTAGAGAGGGATACAGAGAGGGGGCGTAGATGTAGGAGAGAGAGAAATAGAGGGAGGGAGGGATAGTGGAATGACAAAGAAAAAATAACTTATAAGGGTGCATGTGCACTCTTAGGAAGACACACATGATCTTAGGAATGTGTGCATGTTCTTATAACATGTGAACACTATTAGGAACATGTGTGTGTTTCTATATTAAGTGTGTGCTTTTAAGAACATGTGTGCGTTATTTTGAATTCAATTTTCTTTGGGAGGGATTGACAATGTGTAAGCTGACTTGGTTGGCTAAGATTTAAGTTCAGGATGAAAAACCTAGTGGTTCGGTCTACAAATTGATAAAAGTCTCCATTTTTGTGAATACCTCTCTTTATATATGTCTTTATTATTTTTCTATATTCTAAACAATTTAGTTGTTGATGAAACTATAGACATAGATAGAGTCGGCTATGAAAATTCCAAATATATAATGTTTTTTTAAATTAATATTTTATACTGTTTTTAATATATTTCTGTCTTCACATATATCAAAATCCTAGAATGCGTACCTCATTTATATCTACTATAAGTTTTTTTTCGGATTAACCATTTCTAAAATGAGTTATATGAGGAACTAGACGAGACCTATACTTATGATCTAAAAAAAATAAAAAATGGTTTTGATCATGTTAAGACCGTCTTAGCCTACACGAACAAAAGACATTGTAATTTCAGGGATATGTTGACTTAGATACTTTAAATATATATATAAAATTAGTATTATAAATTTCCAAAAAATAAACAACCCAAGAAAAACAGGCTCTCTACAAGTATAATTTCTTTTGGAATGAAATTCCATCATTAAGGTACTCAATACTTGCATGAAAAAAAACATATACCTTATATTTTGTTGGAAAAATAAGATACTATTGTTAGAGAAAATCAAATTTGACATAGTTATTCAAAATTTATATGAATAAAAGTTGTATATTCGGAAATTTAATTCAATTTCCTACATTTCATCTTCTTACACCATATTCAAATTCATTGCAAAAGTACATTGAATAACACCTTCAAGGTAACAGTTTTATGGTTTTCCATGTTTTCATTGCCACTAACGTGTCATGAGAGATCATCATTAGCTTTCACTCATCCCAATATTTAAATTTCCTATTATTTCTAGTGTTTTGTTTTCTTGTTATAGATGATTTTTAGGGACTATAGCTACCCCTGATTTTATAGTTTATTAGGTGGTTTAAAAACCCTAAGTAAACCCTAGGGATTGCGGACAAACCACTTGGTGGTTTTGATCTCTTTTCTTCAAGGGGTTTCTTGATGGTTTGGATCGCTATTTGTTTCTTTAAACAATCTATAGCTCTACCACTTGATTGTTGTCCCTCCTTTAGTTTATTGTTTTTCTCTACATACCATTTTAATGCATCCAAAAGAAAAATGAAGAAGCATATAGCGTAGGATCATAGATTTGATTTTATTGCATCTAGTTATTTGGTGTTTGCTACAACCATTGGCAATGATTTGATTTTTGTTTCAGACCACTGCATATAGGCCCATACAACCATGTTCCATATAAGATATCATTGGCCATGCTATCTCCAATTGTCCAAGGCTACCTGAGTTTAAGGAACTTAACATGGCCTATGACTTAGAACTTGATTCTTCCACACCCATTGTGGAAGTCTCTCTTCCTGAGTAATTGACAAAGGATATTAAGTCCTTACACATCAATCACCCTTGTGATTTGTGTAACAATTATGTCTAGTATTCTCATCATTGTCCCCGATACCCCAGTATTGGTATGATATTGAGATATTTCTCTCGTTGGATTCCATTCATCATACATATCCAGCACCTACAACCACTTCACAACTCACCATTGATATTGGTCCCCCTAAAGTGCATATCCGTGAGAATTCCATGAAAATTCTCTATCTATAACATTCCATGGAATTGAAGCTATATGAGAACATCTTCTTATTTACAAGCATACATCAGAACACTCCTAGATTGCTTCATGTATCTCTAGTCTCAACATCAATGGAACCTTTTTCCACTAGTCTGCCATCCACCTCTTTGGATGAAGCATATGTGAACCATTTTTCCCATTCCCATGGAACGGGGTATGGGGCAAGGAGAACTATGCCCACTTAACAATAGGTCCCCATAATTGACCTAGTGGGAGGGGTAACTCTAGGAACGTATCTTGGTAGCTCATCCTCTTGTCCTAATTCTGATCAATGCAACATCTCTGCCTTTGGAATCATATTTTTGAGCCATTTTTCAAATTTCTTTCTTTGACACTTCACCAAGAATCCATTTTCCAAGAAGATTCAAAGCTCATAATTTTTCATCGAATTCTTCTTCAATTGGTCACACCACTTAAGAACCATATTTTTTTTTATTGTTGTTGACTATTGAAGAAGGATTCCCCATGAACAACCACTTTTATTCATGGATGTGGATCTCCATTAGGCCTTGCTTTCCTGGGAATTTAACATTGTTTTCTCTCCCTTCTACTCATTTAATTTTCATGTCATTACCATAAATTTACTATAGGACCCCCTCACTTGGGTATATCGATCAACCCTCCATATTTTTCAATTTCCATCTACTTAGTGTTAGAGCCTTACCTGCATGTATACCCTAGAATAGGGACTCGTTTTTCATTTTAGTGTCCATGTTATTTCATTCCCCTAGGGGATGGGATTCCATTTAGTCTCCATACCAGAGTCGAGCCACACATAGTTCTTCTCGTCATGTTGAAAACCACATCCCTTGGAATCACACATTTTTTGTTTTTATTTGTTGGAATTCTCTTTCAATTGGTCACATTACTTGACCACCACTGTGTTTTTGTTATTGTTGACAATTGAGACAAGAGTTCCTCATAGAAAATAATTATTTTAGATTCCTTACCACTATTTTTCCCTAGTAGGGGGCATACTAAGTGTATCTCATTATGTCCCTTTCCTTTGGGTGCCCTTCCTTGTTTTTGTTACGATTCCACATGAGATGTGTTGTTGTCTCTTCGGTTTTGTTGGATTCGACATTTTGTTTGAGGGGTGATGTGATAAAAAGTAGCTTCCTATCGGGTCCACTTGAATATTGTCCTAGGGCCATTTCCAGGTGTTATAGAAAGATTTTCCTCACCTCGTGCAATATTTCACAAAGGGCCTTTTTACATTTCCCTCGACAGACTTGAAGTCCCTTTTTTGAAAATCCCAGAGATCAAAACATTATTTTTCCACATATATGCACCCTGCCTATATTACAACATGTGTATACATAGGTTGAACCATGAAAACCCATGTACATCGAGATTTGTGCCCAAAATTTAAAAATGGTGTCGGGTTTCCATGTCATGTCACGAGATCAATGATCCTTGGTCTTCCATATACTACAAATTTTCCGACTCAGCCCTTCAGTTCCACTTGAAGGATATAAATGGGCCAAAATCGAGCTATGGAAAAGAGGAGAAGAATTCAACTTTGAGAGAAAAGTTACTCTGGAGAAATTATTCACTTCACAATGAGTCTTGATCCCTTTGTCCTTTAAGTATGAACACATTGTTCATCCCCCAAGATCTTCCCTTATTGATTGAGAACCTCATTGTCTCTCTTATATGAGCTTGCCTTTGGTGGAGGCCCAGCTAGAAGGAACTTAGTTTCTTGTTTTCGAACCCTGTCGACACGGAAGTCTGTAACTCATTCACTTATGTTGATTACATATTAATAGAAATATTATTTTCTTGTCCAGTTGATATCTTGAGAATATTTGAATCATTATTCCATGGGCGTATTTTTTATGAATATTCATGGATTATGCTATTGAATGTGCTAACATTATCTATTATCACCATATGCTTGCGCTGCTTGGTTGTTGAGGACTAGTTGTAGGTATATTGCTTTTGGTCAAGTGCTCAATGGCGGACTTCATCAAACATCTAGATGAGGTAGGCCTTTTATCTTTTCTTTCTATCATATTTTTTTATATAGAATACTTGAGATTAGAATTGATTTCTGCAGTCATTTCCGTCTTTTGTGGTTTACCCCTAGCCATAGAGAGATATTCCTCGTAACAGCAGGGTTGGTTGATTCTCGACTAGTTATCATGTCCTTTAATAGCACATGAGTAGTAAGCGCAGGGAATCTAATATTGGGAAGAAGTTTGAAAATATAACTCTTCTCCACTCGTCGTGGATTTTGAGCGATCTTTGTGGTTCCCTTGCATGGATTTGTGTTTATATGGCTTAGGAAAATTCTTGGTAACACATGAGTTGTGTTGTAGGCTCTTCAATTTTTTGGGATTTGAAATTTTGTGGGAGGGGATATGTGGTGATGAAAAGGAGCTGCCTACAAGGTCCAATCAAATATTTTCCTAGGGCCATTTGCAGGGTTTGCTGGTTCTCGACTTGTTATCATGTCGCTCAGTAGCACATGAGTGGTAAGTGTATTGAAGCTCATATTGGTAGGTTCTTTGAAAGAGCACTCTTATCCACTTGTATTTGAGTTTGAGCGATCGATGTGGCTCCCTTGCAGGACTTTGCATTTGTATTTCTTGGGAAAATTCTTGGTAACACATGAATTGTGTTGTGGGCTCTTCAATGGTTGCGAGATATAGAATACAGGCTTTCAGTCATTGAGATACTTTGTGGATCATGTGATTTCTTGTGGTTTTCATTTATCTGGTTCATTGTGTTGTTGGCTCAATAAGGCCATTGTGATGTATCGTGTTTTTTTTGTTGGCGGCGGAGGTTTTCCATTCATGCGAAAGGTCATGCGGGAAATGAGTTGGTTTTCGGGTCTGCCTGAAGATTGATCGTGGGTCATTTGTAGTGTGGCCAACATCTAGTTTTTTTTCATCTCTTCTCGATAACACATCAATGGTAATGTTGGCAATGCTAGTCATGGGAGGATCTTGTAAGAAAACCCCCTTTCCATTCTACGCACGTGGATTTTGAGGGATTGTTGTTGTGGCTCCCCGAGAGGGCTTTACCTTTTCATTGATTGGAACTCTAGGGTTCCAATTTGATGTGCTTGTAATATTTCCACGTTGGCATTGTTGAAGGAGATGGATACATTCAAGAGTGCAATGGGAAGTATTTTTAGGTTGGGAACATTTTACCCTCATGAAGCATTTTCTCGTGCTCACTTTTTTGTCAAGCAGTGTGATAAATGCCTCCTTTTAGGGTTATAAAGATTATGGGTGTGCATTCCTTTAACGTACATGTCCCCTTCAGCTGTGTTGGATTTCAAGATTATTATTAATGTGGATTTATTTTTTGCAGAGTCATTGGTTTTTTCCTTACATCTAGTATGGAAAAGGGGATGGAAGTTTCGGGGATGTTTCCACCTTGTTTGGTCCATGCATTGTCTATTATGAATTAAGGATTCCGCAGGGACCATTTAGTCGAGCATCACCACATGTTGTGGACAAGCATTGTGGATCCCAAGGACACCTCAATGTGTAGTTTGGAAGGGTGGGGGGTTTCAATATTCCCTCCCTCTTATTATTTGTTTTAGTTATTTCAACCCTTGCCAGGAGCGTTCGTTGTTCATTGTTGATCCTGCTATGTGGAAGAGGCGAGGTTGGGTACATTATCACCTTATTTTGTCTATGGATTAAGGTGACCATAGGGATCATTTAGGAAGGAAACACCAAATTGTTGTTGGTTGTGGACTAGTGTCGTGGATCCCAAGGACACCGTGATGCATTGTTCAAAAGGTTGGAGGGTTCATTGTCCCCTCTTCTTATTTTTGTTGCAGTTTTTTGAGCCCATGTCAGGATCTGTTTTTCTTAACCGATCCCACTTCGTGGACCAAAAATTGAGAAAGGATGAGGGAGTAGGGTTGGGGATGTTCTCACCTTATTTTTTCTATGGATTAAGGTGGTCGTCGGGGTCATTTCGGCGAGAAGCACCACATTTTTTCTAGTCATGGACTAGTGTCATGGATCCCAAGGACACCTTGATGTGTTGTTCAAAAGGTTGGAGGGTTCACTATCCCCTCTTATTATTTATGTTGCAGTTGTTTCGAGCCCATGTTGGGAGATATTTGTTCTCGATTGATCCCACTTCGTGGAAAGAAAGTTAGGAAAGGAGAAGGGAGTGGGGTTGGGGGAATTTCTCACCTTATTTTGTCTACAGATTAAGGTGGTCGTAGGGGGCATTTTGGTGGGAAACACCACATTGTCGCTGGTCGTGGACTAGCACCGTGGATCCTGAGGATACCTTGATGTGTTGTTTTGGGAGGTTGGAGGGTTCACTTTCCCCTCTTCCTCTTTTTGTTGTGTTTTTTTCGAGCCCCTTATGGAGAGCTCTTTTTTCTTGATTGATCCCACTTTGTGGACCAAAAGTTGAGAAAGGAGTGGGGTTGGGGGAAGTTATCACCTTATTTTTTCTACGAATTAAGGTCATCATAGGGTCTGTTTAGGCAAGAAATGCCACATTGTCGCTGGTCATGGACAAGTTCCATGGATCCCTAGGACACCTTGATGCATTTTTTAGAAGGTTGGAGGGTTCACTTTCCCCTCTTCTTCTTTTTATTGTGGTTGTTCTGAGCCTCTTGTAAAGAGCTCTTGGTTCTCGGTTGATCCCAATTCATGGAAAAAAACTTGAGAAAGGAGGAGGGAGAGGGGTTGGGGATGTTTCCCACCTTATTTTTTCTATGCATTCAGGTAACTCCAGGGGCCGTTTAGGTGGGAAATACCACATTGTCTCTTGTCATTGAATGGAGTCGTGGATCCTGAGGACACCTTGATGTGTTGTTAGGAAGGTATGAGGCTTCATCATTTCACTTTTCTTCTCTCTAATTTGGTTGTTTCTAGGTTTCATGAGGAAATTTCCTTTCCATACTTGTCTTGTTTGTGCACATCCTCCTACCGCTCGATCCCTCAAGTGAAAGGTATAAAAGAAAAATTGATTTTTTTTTTAAATCTCCATGACTCAATGGGTGTTCAGAGTGTTCTTTGTATGGAGAGTATTTGGATGCCTTGAAGTGCTAGGGTGTTACCTAGTTCATCCTACCAATATTCATATTCTTGTCTCAGATATTAAGACATGCATGTCTAAGTATGAACTAATTCATACTGTGAAATTGTGGATGCTTCATTAAATCAGTTAAGGTTTCTTTGATGGTACCCTGATACTCAGATAACTGTAGTAATTATGGAGCTAATATGTGCACCAAGTCTTGACTCTTTGGAAGGGATGAATTTATTAGATAAAAGGTTGGCACGAGATTGCCATCTTATCCAATGAATCATGAAAAA
Organism: Picea sitchensis; assembly: GCA_010110895.2. NCBI lineage: Eukaryota > Viridiplantae > Streptophyta > Pinopsida > Pinales > Pinaceae > Picea > Picea sitchensis. The sequence goes on from SNQJ01S0037780.1 coordinate 76,088, forward strand.
TCGATGGATCACATAGCCCTTGTGTTGACGATGCTTCATTCAAATTTCTTCCCTATCAACTTTCAATGGTAGGATAGAGGCCTACCATGGTGGTGATGGGTGACGGATAATTAGGGTTCGATTCTGGAGAGGGAGTGTGATAAATGGCTACCACATCTAAGGAAGGCAATAGGAATGAAAAATACCCAATCTTGACATGGGGAGGTAGTGACAATAAATAACAATATTGGGCTCATCGAGTCTGGTAATTGAAATGAGTACAATCTAAATCCCTTAACGAGGATCCATGGAGAGAAAGTATGGTTCCAACAACCATGGTAATTCCATCTCTAATAGCGTTTATTTAAGTTGTTGCAGTTAAAAATCTCGTAGTTGGTTATTGGGTCATAAAGGTCGATCTTCCTACTCGATGTGCACCTGCGCTTCAGTCCCTTTTGTCGACGGAAAGCTCGTACCCTTAATTGGCTGGGTCGCGATTCCGATGTTCTTACTTTGAAAAAATTAGAGTGCTCAAAGAAATCTTATGCTCTGAATACATTAGCATGGAATAACATGATAGGAGCCTGGTCCTATTGTGTTGGCCTTCGGGAGTAGAGTAATGATTAATAGGGATTTTCGAGGGCATTCGTATTTCATTTTCTGAGGTGAAATTCATGGATTTATGAAAGACGAACCACTACGAAATCATTTTCCAAGGATGTTTTCATTAATCAAGAATGAAAGTTGGGGTCTCAAACATGATGAGATACCATCCTAGTATCAACCATAAACGATGTTGACCAAGGATCAACAGATGTTCCTCTAAGGACTCCACCAACACCTTCTAAGAAATCATAGTGTTTGGGTTTCGGGGGGAGTATGGTCACAAGGATAAAACTTAAAGGAAATGATGGAAGGGAACCACCAGGAGTGGAGCTTGCAGCTTAATTTGAATCAACATGGGAAAACTTACCATTTTCATACATAGTAAGGATTGATATATTGAGAGCTATTTATTGATTCTATGGGTGGTGGTGCATGGACGTTCTTAGTTGGTGGAGAATTTTTTCTAGTTAATTTTGATAACGAACGAGACCTCAACCTGCTAACTAGTTATGTGGAGGTTCCCCTTCGCGACTAACTTCTTAGAGGGACTATGGTCATTTAGGCCATGGAACTTTGAGGCAATAATAGGTCTATGATTCCCTTAGATGTTCTAGGCACCATGCACGCTACACCAATGCAATCAATGAGTTTTTCTCCCTGGTTTGAGAGGATCAATAAATATTCTCAAATTTCATCGTGATGGGGATAGACCATTGAAATTATTGATCTTCAATGAGGAATTCCTAGTAAGCTCGTGTCATTAGATCATGTTGACTATGTCCCTACTCTTTGTACACATCTCCCATCACTCCTACCAATTGAATGATCTGATGAAGTGTTTGGATTGCATCAATGAGGGTGGTTTGTCGTCGATGACATCATGAGAAGTTCATTGAACCTTATCATTTAGAGGAAGGATATTTCATAACAAGATTACCGTAGGTGAACCTGTGGTAGGATCATTGTTAGCAGGGATTGACGAATATTTTCTTGGGTTGGGTAGGTGAGGTCCATAATTAATCATTGCTCGGGGGGAGGGTTGTAGGGAGCTTGTTGTTTTGTGTTGTGCATCCCCTCTCTGATGGAGAGAGTGGGTGAGTCTTTGGTTCGATGATGGGAAAAAAGCATTGCATGTATCCCTTGCTACATCATGGGAACTTTTCCTTGCCAATATTCATCGTAGGGTGGATGCTCAGTGCAGAGCAAGACGTCGCTTTGTTCCTTTGACTCCTTGTTTTATTTTTCCTTGGCTAGGATAGATTTCTCGTTGGTCGTTGTCTCGAGGGAAGGGTGGCTTGTTCCTTTTACGTTGGTAATTCTGTAAGGGGTAATATTCATTGAGATGGATGAAAAGTAGCTCAACTCATTGAGCTGGCCACCCTAGTTCCTCTTGGTTATTCCTTGTGACCCCTTGGCAGAAGTTGGGAGTTTGTGTTCAGGAAACCCTTCCATTGGTACCAAATCCATCAGTGTTTCAATTTTTCCATTGATGACATGAGGTGGAAAGTTCCTTCCAGTAGGAGTGCTTTGTTGAACCAAGAGCTCAAGTTGATGTCAATCGAGTTTCGGTAAGACTTTACACTCTTTGTTCCCGTGAGTGCGGAGAAGATGTTGCGGCCCTATGTTTATCCAATGGTGATTGTTGACGAGTGAATCCTCCATTTTTGGAATAAGGTGTTCGAATGTTGTCCCGTGCATTCATCACTGGAAGGATGTTTGGTGTTGGATGTTGTTCACACACCACGGGGGGGAGTGGTGGTGATGGTGGGTGTACACTTTTTGGTCGGTGTCAATTTATTTTTGTTAAAAGAGACCTCACACCCTATTTTCCTTGCGATTTATTCAATGCTCTAGTGACCCTTTGTTTTTCTAGTGTGGATTTTTGGCCAGTGACTTCTCCACCTCGGCGTTCGAATGTTGTCACTTGCCTTCTTCACTCGAAGGTTGTTGGGTTTCATTTGTACAGGGGCGAGAGGAGGTGGGTTTCCTTCCAATGAATGTGCTTTTGGGTTGGTGTCGATTGCATTTTGGTAAGAGACACTCCCTTTTCCTTTGGAGTGCTTCATTGTTGTTGCGACCCTCAGTTCATCCATTGTTGATTTCTGACCAACGATTTCTCTACTTTCACATCCGAATGTTGTCGCTTTCCCGCATCACTAGAGGTCCATTGTGCGTTTGACGTGGTTTTTTTAGGGGAAAAGAGGTGGCGGGTTCCATTATGGTGAGTGTGATTATGGGTAAGAGAAATCACATCCTCTTTCATTGCAAGTGTGAGTCAGTTTTGGGTAAGAGAAATCACATCCTCTTTCCTTGTGAGTGCTTTGATGTTGTTTTTGCAACCCTCGATTTATTTGACGATGATTTTTGGATAGAAACATCTCTGCATCTGCATCTGAATGTTGTCGCTGGCCATCATCATCATGGGAATGTTGTTGGGCCTTGGGACATTGTTTGTACTGGGGCAAGGGCTATTGGGCTCTCTCTTTGTTTGAATAACTTGTGCTCATTTTTCTTTTTCTGTGCTGAAAGGGGAAATTGTCAGGAATTGGTATTTTGGAGGGATGAAAGTAGTGTGTTGTTTGAATGGCCACCCTAGTCCCTCTTGATTGTTGTTCCCTACAATTTCCCCTTGGAATTGATTATTGGGAAATATTTCTCTATTTGTTTGAGCCTCTTGTGGAAAGGGGAGTGAATTTGTCTTGTGGCCCCTCAGGTTGGAGAACTTGTGCTTGTTTTTTCTTTTCTCCATCGGAAGGGGGAATTGTGGGGAATTAGTATTTTGGAGGGATGAAAGCAACGTGATATTGGACTAGCCACCCTAGTCCCCCCCGATCGTCGTTGCCTAAAAGTCCCCCTCTCAAGTTGAGGTTGTGTAAATATTGCTCTGTTTTTTCAAGACTTATGTGTATGATAGTGGAATCCAGTTGTCTTGTAGGGTGGGAGGGTTGTTTTCATTTGTGGTGTTGTGTGAATCGTGGGATTTTCCATTCATCGCATGGACGCCTTGTCTAGTGAAGTGGGGGTTCATCGATAATGTGAGGAAATTACTCTAGGAAATAGATATATCGGCTCTTTTCACAATGAATAACGTAGAGAAATGAGATACTTAGTGTGAATTGCATAATCATGTGCATCATCGAGTTTTTTAACGTAATTTATGGGAGTCGCATCCTACACACACACACTCCTTGCAAGGCATTGGGGAGGAGAGGATATAGCTGTCCATTCCCAACATGTTGCGGTCGGCTGAAATACATGCCATGTTCTATGTCTTACATCCACGAGCAGTGATCTTGTGCCCTTGTTTAGGCAAGTCGACGTTGGTTAATGCAGGATGTGTTAAGAATTGCGATAACTTGTTTTTCCCATTGTATTTCCATCCTCGTGGAGGCATTTGGATCCAACATGCGACCCCATCTCAAGCGAGAAAACCCACTTAGCTTAAGAATATAATTAAGCGAAGGAAAAGAAGCATACAAGGATTCCCCTAGTAACAATGAGCCAGGAACAACCCAACATGAAAATCAGGTGGTAAAATCACTTGAATTGTAGTCTATAGAAGTGTCCTTAGCATCAGGATAGTCCCAAGTGCCCTAGAAGGGGGCAGTTGATAGGGTGAAAGCCTTGTCGAGCCGGGACACTGTCGCACCTCGAGGCATTGTCGACGAGTCAAATTTTTTGGGAATGTAGCCCGAATTGGGTGGTAAGTTCTGTCCAAGGTTAAATATGGGTGAGAGACCGATAACGAACAAGTACCACAAGGGAAATATGAGAATGAATTTGAAAAGAGAGTTAAAGAGTGCCTAGAATTGTTGGGAGGGAAGTATATGGAGGCCAACGATGCATCTTGGTTAGATGTGGAATGACTCGAGTTGGTCCGTCACTTGACTCGAGGTGAGAAATAGCACTTGCCATTGCATCGACACAAACGAGGGTGGAGTACATCCTATTTGTTTTTCGTTGTGGCGGTTGAGGAACGAAGCATGCACCCTTGGGGCAGGCCAATATGCACCTGCATGCTCATGGTGTTGGTTGGTGGGATCTCCATTCAACCCATCTTGAAACATGGACCAAGGAGTGAAACATGTGTGCAAGTCGGTGGGTTTGTAAACCTGCGAGATGTAAGGAAATTGATGGGAAAGATCCCCTCTCCATGGGGTGCATTGTCGACTGACCTTGATCTTGTGCAAAGGGTTCGAGTGCGAGAACACCTTTTGGGACCTGAAATATGGTGAACTATGCCTGAGTACGACGAAGCCAAAGGAAATTCTAGTGGAGGCCCATAGAAATATTAACGTGAAAATCGTTCATTTGACTTAAGTATAGGGGTGAAAGACTAATAGAACCATATAGTATTTGTTTTCCTTCGAATTTTCCCTCAGGATAGATGGATCTCATGTACGAGTTTTATCAGGTAAAGAAAATGATTAGAGGCATTTGGGGCGTAACACCCTCGACCTATTCTAAAAATTTAAATTGGTAAGATAGTGTGATTGCTCCATTGATCCATGCCACAAAATCAAGAGCTCCAAGTGGGTCATTTTTGGTAAGTAGAACTGGCCTTGTGGGTGAACTAAAATTCGAGTTACAGTGCCAAACTGTGTGCTAACACAGATCCCACAAAGGTTTTTGGTTTATTATGACAACAAGAGGGTGGTCATGGAAGTTGAAATCCATTGAGTGTGTAACCACTCAGTTGACGAATCAACTAGCCCCAAAAATGGATGGTGTTGAAGCGCGCGACCTATACTTGACCGTCAGAGTAATTCTCAGGCTTCGATGAGTAGGAGGACGTAGGGGGTCGTTGAGAAAACTTGGACGTGATCCTGGGTGGACCGACCCCCAGTGTAGATCTTGGTGGTAGTATAAAATATTCAAATGAGAACTTTCAAGACTTAAGTGGGGATAGGTTCCATGTGAACAACACTTGGACATGGTGTAGTCGATCCTAAGAGATGGGAAAGACCTGTATCAAAGGTGCAATTTGCACGAACATCGAAAGGGAATTGGGTTAATATTCCAGAACCGGGACATGGCGGTGAACGAAAACGTTAGGAAATCTGAAGACCTCATCGGGGGCCCTGTGAAGTGTTATATTTTATTTTTACAGCTTTCCCACCCTCAAATCGGCTCAACCGGAGATAGGGTCGAGCAACTAGAAGAGCACCGCACTTCTTGCAGTGTCTAGTGTGCCCTCGATGGACTTTAAAAATATGGAGGACCAAGTACCATCCATGCCCAGTCTTACTCATAACCACATCATGTCTCCAAGGTGAACAATCTCTAGTCAATAGAACAATGTAGGTAAGTGAAGTCGGAAAAATGGATCCGTAACTTTGGGAAAATGATTGCCTCTTATGGATATGCCTAAGGGTTTTCATCCTCAAACCTTGGGCTATCTACAGTATGCCCGAGCTGTTATCACGATATTGGAGGGAATTCGCCTATCGATTGGGATACAAACGTAGAATGTCCCCTCGCGGGGACTTTTCCCTAGGCGATGAACAATCGACTCAAAGCTGGTATGGACAAGGGGAATCCGACTATTTAATTAAAACAAACCATTGAGATGGTCCCTGCGGATGCTGATGCAATGTGATTTCTACCTAGTGCTCTAAATGTCAAAGTGAATAAATTCAACCAAGTGTGGGTAAACGACAAGAATTACTATGACTCTCTTAAGATAGCCAAATGCCTCATCATATAATTAGTCACGCACATGAATGGATTAAGGAGATTCCCACTATCCCTATATACTATCTAGACAAACCACAACTAAGGGAACAGGCTTGGCAGAAACAATGGGTAAAGAAGACCCTGTTGAGCTTGACTCTAGTCTGACTTTGTGAAATGACTTGAGAGGTGTAGAATAAGTGGGAGCCCTTTTTAGCGCAAGTTAAATACCAATACTTTTAATGTTATTTTACTTATTCCATGGGGAGGAGATTGGGCATTGCCCCTATTTTTTTCCTTGAGACACGTTTTACGGGTCGATCTGAGCATAAGACATTGTCAGGTGGGGAGTTTGGCTAGGGTGGTACATTTGTTAAAAGATAACGTGGGTGTCCTAACATGAGATCAACGAGAAAAAAAATCTTGTGTGGAACAAAAGGGTAAAAGCTCATTTGATTTTGATTTTTAGTACGAATACAAACCATGAAACTGTGGCCTATCGATCCTTTATAATTTTGAAATTTGAAGCTAGAGGTGTCAGAAAAGTTACCACGGGGATAACTATCTTGTAGAATCCAAGCGTTCATAGTGACATTGCTTTTTTATCCTTTGATGTCGACTCTTCCTATCATTATGAAGCATAATTCACCATGTGTTGGATTGTTCATCCACTAATAGGGAACGTGAGTTGGGTTTAGACTGTCGTGAGACAATTTAGTTTTAACCTACTTATGAACCGAACCTAAATAGTAATTCAACTTAGTACAAGAGGAACCATTGATTCACACAATTGGTCATCACGTTTGGTTGAAAATATAGTGGCGTGAAGCTACCATGTGTCGGATTATGACTAAATGTCTCTAACTCAGAATCAACACTAGAAGCAGTGCTTGTCACTCATCGACTGTATATTTAATTAAATTAGGGGCGCCGCTTCGGCACCCTAGGGGTCCATGTCACTTGCAAACCCTAGTCAGGAAGAGTCTCAGTCGGGGAAATTTTGAAGTTCAATTTCAAACGAGCATTAAGGAGAATCCTTTGCAGATGACTTCAATATGTGACGTGGTACTGTAAGTTGCATAGTGGTTGATACAAGAGGATATTTCTAATCTAGTTCATAATAAAATTCTTCAAAATGGAAAAGAAAGTGGACAAGTGTGTAGGGCTCATCGACAACTTTTCTGCGATGCTTGTTTCATGCGAAAAGGTGTCTGAATGAAGAATTTATTATATGTTGAAGTTTCAACAAGAATGGTTAAAGATGGTAAAAGTTATATTAAAATTTCAAAGTTATGCATTATGGAAAAAAATGGGGATGGGCCAAGAGCTTATCCCTTGACCCCATGCCAACGCCAAGTCCCCCATTCGAAGTTATATTAAATAGTAACCATATGTTAAATATTATCCATATCATAACATGGAGCCATACCACCGAAACATTTGATAACCATATCAACCATATCATAACGTGGAGCGGTGGAACTATACGCGCCAACAAACCATACGATATCAGAACTATATATTATAATGTGTCAACATAAATTCATGCCACCACTCCAAAAAACATGAAGGGAGGAGAGGCCTGTGGGTTTAACCCCGAGACCTCTCCCCAAATAACTCAATGATTTACTATTGGGGCACTGCCCCACCATTGAATGAAAATTGACGCAAAATTCTTTTAAGTTACAAGCGCCAAAACTTTATAAAGAAACCATAATTCCAACCATCAGTTAGGAGTTCAGGAACATAGTTTTGCACAGAGACCAAGATAGGGTACAGGTGCACAAGACATTAATGGGCACGGATGCCTAGGTGGAATCCGTATAGTTTGTACATTGTTTTCTTATTTCCAGGTAGTGTTTCTCATTATGCATTCTAGAGGAGGCATCAGGCAAATATATTCGAGTTTATACTCGTTTTTTGTAGAATTTCGCGAGTTTAGTGGTGTTGTTTATTTATGGTTCTGACTGATAGAAAACAAAGGGGTTTCCAGAACACTCATTTGTAATCCTTTTTTAGACTAATAAAGAATGAACTTCGCATTGGAAGGGGCTCGAAGACGTAGCCAGGGGGTCTTGTGAAATCCGTTATCATCTGCAGTCTTATTTATCTAGTTTTTGCAAATATTTTTATGCTTATGTGTGAGCAATTTTTAATCATTTCATATTCATATTTCAATCATTTTTATGATGTTAATGATTCAAATCTCAAGTTTAATACATGGTTAAAAAGATCCTAAAAATTACAGATCAAGTTTGGTATCAGAGAATCTTAGCCATTGTTGTATGAGATTGTGAATGTTAACTAGATCCAAGCTTAAGAGAGGAGAAGGGAAGCTTGAAGAGATTGATCCAGATATTGGTTCAAGAAGAGGAAAAATGGCATCTCAGACAAGGGAAGAAAATTTTTCTTCTATTCCATATGAAGGGAAAGAGTTCCAAAAATGAGCTTTGGTATTGGGTATCCCTCTCTATACTCGAGAAACTCTTCTTAAATTTATAGGTGGTTTACATAGCTATCTATGTCATATGATACTCATGTTTAGTCCAACTAACCTTGATGAAGTTTGTGTTAAAGAGAATCATATGGAGTCCAAGGGAAAGAACACTAATGAAAACGTTTCCAAGAAACCTTACAAACCTGATGGAAACAAGTTCAAAGGTAAGGGAAAGGGTAAGAAAATTTCTACAGTCAAGAAAGGAAGAGAAAATCCTACTTGCTCACATTGTTAGAAGAAGGGTCATGATGCTTTCAAGAGTTGGAAACTTCATCCGGAAATCAAGCTTGAGAATTTTTGAAATAAGGAGGATAAGAACACCACAACTACAGTGATTCAACATGACTTAGCATCTGACTTAGGGGATGAAACACAGATTGTTTCTACGAGAATCAAAGGTAATAATCCTTCTACCTCTGGTAAAAAATACAAACCTATTGTTGATGAAAGGAAAAGAAGTCAGTTATTTCATATTAGAGTAATCATTAAAGACAAAAACATTGATACTCTTTTTGATAGTGGATCAAATGCTAATCTAATTTAAGAAGAGATAGTTAGAAAACTGAAATTGGAAACTAAGTTACACTCGAAACCTTATCCTCTTGGATGGGTATGTGAAAATGCATAGTTGGAAGTTACAAGACAATGTAAGCTTAGATTTTCCATTTATATTGGATATGTTGATGAGGTTGATTTAGATGTGGTTCCATTGGATATATGTGGCATTGTATTGGGAAGTCCTTATCTATATTATAGGAAGGTTTTCTTCTATAGAGAGGATAACATATATTAGCTCACTAAAGACGATATAGAGTATATTATTCGTGCACATCGCATGAAAACTAATCTTTCCTTAGTTTTTGAAAGTGAAATGAAGGGGTTAGTGAATACCAGTAAGAATTTTATTCTTATGACTGTTAAAGAAAAAGATGTTGAAACAAATAAATCTTTTAAAGGATGTGATCCTAAAGTGAAAAAGGACTTGACTAAAGTTGTATCTGATTATGATATTTTATTTCAAGAACCTAAAGGGTTACCTCCTAAAATAAAAATTCAACATGAGATTTACTTACAGAAGGATGCACCTCTACCTAACATTGGTATGTATAGGTCCTCAGTCATAAAAAATGCAGAGATAAAGAAACAAGTTTAGGAATTGCTTGAAAAAGGGGACATTCAACCAAGTTCCTCTCGATGTGGTTCACTGATTGTTTTGGTGTCGAAGAAGGATGGAACATGGCACATGTGTGTATATTACATGGAACTAAACATAATCACTATCAAGAACATGTATCCTCTTCCAAGAATTGATGATCTTTTGGATCAACTTAAGAATTCAGTCTTTTTCACTAAGTTAGACTTACGAAGTGGCGATCATCAAATTCGTATACATGATAATGATATTTTGAAGATTTATTTTAAAACTAAGAAAGGATTGTATGAATGGATGGTAATTCCTTTTGGTCTTTGTAATGCACCCACGACATTCATGAGGGTGATGAATGATGTGTTTGGACCATTCATTGATGATTTTGTCATAGTCTACTAAGATTATATTTTCATTTTCAGTCGTAATTGGGAAGAACATATTAAGCATGTAAGGCATGTACTAGATGTACTTCTAAGGGATAAATTGTATTTAAAGATGTATAAATGTGAATTTGGAAAGACATATTTAGTCTACTTAGGCTACATTGTAGGGTGAGGGGAATTGAATATTGATCCCTCTAAAGTAGAGGTAATTGTAAACTGTCTAAATCCAAATAATGTAACCGAAGTAAGAATATTTTGGGTAGCAACCCAATATTGGAGGAAGTTCATTGCAAACTTCTCCTTTATAGATTCTCCGTTACATGCTTTGAAAGGTACAAACAGAGTCTTTTAGTGGGAAGGAAAAACACATAAATCATTCAACAGTTTGAAAGAGAAGATAAGTACGAATCCAGTACTTGCACTGTTGGATCTTCAACAAACATTCGAAATAGAGACTGATGCTAGTGGTTATGCCATGGGGGTAGTCCTAATGCAACATAAAAAACCAATAAGCTATCATTCTAAAAATTTCTCTAAAGTAATAATTAACTACCCTACATATGACAAAGAATTGTATGCATTAGTACAAAGTGTGAAGAAGTGGAAACATTACCTAATGGGTAAAGAAAAAAGAATACATACAGATCATCGACCACTATAATATATTCAATCAAAAACTAAGCTAAAACAATCAAGACATTTCAGATGGATGGGTTTCTTACAACAATTTGATTTAGTTATTAAATATAAGAAAGGAATTTATAACAAAGTTGCAGATATGCTATCAAGACCACCAACAAATGATTCTATAGTCATACAAGAAAGTTCTTTAGTTCATTCAAGTTATGTTGAACAATATTCTTAAGACAAAGACTACAAACTAGTTTATGAATCACTAATACATGGATCTCAGAATGAAGAACTCAACTATCATATTCATGATAAGTTGTTGTATCATCTTGGAAAAATATATATTCCACAAAATGAAAGAGTTCATATAATAAGAGAAGCTCATACGTCTCTCATTGCATGTTATTTTGGTGTAGGAAAAACTGTAAAACAGTTGCAAAAGTTTTGTTATTGGCCTTGAATGAATGAAACAGTGTCCAAATATGTAAAAGGATGGGTTATATGTGCAACAAGTAAACAAAGTAATAGAAAACTAGCTTTGTACATACAACTTCATGTTCCTTCCCATCCATGGGAAAGTGTGTCAATGGATTTTGTGGGAGGGTTACCTATGTCTAGAAAAGGGCATGAATACTTGTATGTTGTTGTGGATAGGTTCAGTAAAATGTGCATATTGATGCCTTGTAAGAAGCAGGTCACAACTGAGTTGACTACTCAATTATTCTTTCAGCAAGTATGGGTTCATTTTGGGTTACCCACTTCTATTGTATTAGATCAAGATTCCCTCTTTCTGGGGAAATTTTGGTCATCTTTATCATGGATGATTTTGGGGGATAAATTTCGTTCATGGGCTAATTTTCCATGGTTTTTCCAAAAAAGAGATTCATTATTTTAAAAATGATTCGCCCAAATTCTATAGCATAAAAATATTTTACCTTAAAAATCACCAAAATTTTATAAAAAATGTATAAAATCCTTAGAAATTTGAATATTTTTACAAAAATATCACCAAACATTTATAGTTGGCATATGAAGGATTAGTAAGATTAGCCAAGGTTTCTACATTTTAAAATAAATTTCCATCCTTAAAATCATCCCTGATCTTTATGGGAATGAATGGACACAAAGTTGAAGAAAAGCATGGCATTTCATCAACAAAATGACGGACAAACTGAAGTGGTCAACATGACCGTAGCACATCTTCTTTGAGGGTATTTTTCCAAGCATCCCGAGATGTGGGATGAGCATTTGAATTATGTACAACATGCCTACATTAGGGCCATACACTCTTATACACATAAGTCTCCATTCAAGACTTGTTTTGGTTATGTACCAAAGTATCCTTTAGACTTTTTTTTCAGGAAAGATTCAGTGGAAAATGGGAAAGTTGATGCAGATAATCCCTTGAAGTTTATCCAATAGATTCAGGTAATTGATCAAGCAGTGCAAGAATAGTTGGAATCAGTTCATGCCAAATACAAAGCAAGACATGAAAAGAACCGAGTGGATCATCACTTTCAAGTTGGTGATGAAGTTTGGCTTCACATAAGAAAATACCGACTCTAGGGTGAAGGTAAAAGTTGAAACCTATCAGGTATGGAACTTTCACAATTTTGGAAAAAGTTGGTAATAATTTTGTCTATTTAGATTTTCCTCCTTACATGCAAATATATTATGTCGTCAATGTGGAAAACTTGAAATTGTATGAGCCTCCTATGATCATGGATCAGGATGAACATGTACAAGTATCTTTGGTTGATGCATTTTCTCCTGAGTATCTTAATGAACTTCAGGAATATGTCATACTTGATAACAAGGTCACAACTTCACGAAGAGGCGATGTGGAATACCTTCATGTGGGGATTAAAGGAATGCATCCAAGAAAATCACGGTGGATAGAGACCAGAAGGGTGAGGGAGCTATACGCTCACTTATTATCAGAATAATTTTATACTTTTAGTGGCCCAAAATCTTCCCAGTGGGAAGGTTTGATCCATGAGGATCTTTCTAAAGTCGTTCAGAGTAAAAGTCTTCAAAAGGGAAAAGAAAGTGGACAAGTGCGTAGGGCTCGTCGATAGTTTTCCAACAATGCTTGTTTCATGCGAAAAGGTGTCAGAATGCAAGATTTATCAGCAGTTGAATTTTCGACAAGAATGGTTAAAGATGGTAAAAATTATATTAAAAGTTCAAAGTTATGCATTATGGGAAAAAATGGGGAGGGGCCAAGGGCTTAGACCTCGACCCCATGCCAACACCAAGGCCCCCATTCAAAGTTATATTATATAGTAACCAAAATGTTAAATCTTATCCATATCATAATATGGATCCATACCATTGAAACATTTGATAACCATATCAACCATATCATAACATGGAGTGGTGGAACTATACGCACCAACAAAGCATACCATATCAAGACTATATATTATAATGTGTCAACATAAGTTCATACCACCACTCCAAAATGTGTGAAGGGAGGAGAGGCCCGCAGGTTTTACACCGAGACCTCTCCCCAAATAACTCAACACTTTACCATTGGAGCACCAACCCACCGTTGAATGAAGAACAACAAAAAATTATTTTAAGTTGCAAGTGTCGAAACTTTATAAAGAAACCACAATTCCAACCACGAGTTACGAGTTTGGGAATGCATTTTTTCATAGAGACTAAGACAGGGTACATGCGCACATACCATTAATGGGAACATATATCAAGGTGAAATCTGTACATTTTTGTCTTATTTGTAGGAAGGTTGTCTCATTTTTCATGCCATTTTTTTTGCATAATTTCGCAAGGAGTCCAGTGGTGTTGTTTATTTATGGTTCTGACTGACATAAAATACAACGGTTTCTAGAACATTGATTTGTAATCCTTTTGAAGACTAATAAATAATGACCTTCTCATTGGAAGGGGCCCAAAGACATAGCCAAGGGGTCTGGTGAACTCCGTTATCATCTGTAGCCTTATTTATTTGCTTTTTGCAAATCTTTTTATGCTTATGTGTGAGAAATTTTTAAGCATTTCCTATTCATATTTCAAGCATTTTTATGATGTTAATGATTCAAATATCAAGTTTAATACATGGTTAAAAAGATCCTGAAAATTACAGATCAGTAGCCTTGCTATCATGATTCACTGAGATTCATCCCTTCTTTGCCTTGATTAATAACATATAATCATACCATTCTAAATATCGACACCTCTCATTATTTGTTGCACACATTTTGTTTGGATTTGTTTGTTCCATGCTTGAAACATCTTATTCACATCTGAAAGGCTTCATGCAGCGGGGATTTTGGGGTTTCTAAGTCTTGACCAATAGAAAAATCTCCCAAGTGTGGGGAATTCGGGGTTTCTGAGTCTCAACTAATGGAGAAATCGCCCAAGTGTGGGGAATTTGAGGTTTACGAGTATCGACCAACAAATAAACCACCCAAGTGTGGGGAATTATGGGTTTCCACTCCGATCGAGGGTGGAAATCAGCCCCAAGTGTGAGCATTTGCAATTGGGGGTTTTCAGGCCACCCGAGGGCAAATCCTCCACCCAAGCGTGTGGGAAAATTTGAGGTTCCCGTGTCAGTCGATAGAAAACCGTCCAAGTGCAGGAAATCAGGTATATCCACATACAGTTGGGTGACAGATGTTACCCATGTGTGAATGTGGGAAACTTGGGATTTCCACGCTCAGTTGGGCGACAAAAGCTGCTCGAATTGGGAAGTGTGGAGAACTGGGGGTTTCCATCCATCTCTCCAAAGTGACAGCGTGGGAAAATTGTAGTTTCCATCTCCCCGGGTGGGTGACGAAATTTACCCAAGTGCGAGGGCAGGTAACTTGGGGTTTCCGGGCCTACCGAGGGAAGCATCGGGTTTCCATGTATGACTGCGATGGAAATCCCTTTGTAGTTGCGACGTAATTTGGGGTTTTCGTGTATAACTGCGATGGAAAACCTTTATAGTTGTGACGAAATTTGGGGTTTTCGAGTTGGCTGAGAGAGAAATTTCCTATGCATGGGGGGTTTCCATGTCCAACCACAACAAAAGACACCCAAAAGTGAATTGTGGGAAACTTGGGGTTTCCATGTCTGGCCGCGACAGAAGCCACCCAAAATTGCAAGCGTGGGAAGACTAGGATTTATGGGAAACATGTTTGACCCCAATGGAAGCAACCTAAGTATAAGTGTGGGAAAATTTGGGCTTCTATGTTTGGCTGCAATGGGAGTTGCCCAAGCTAAGTGCAAGAAACTTGGGGCTTCCATGTCCAGCCATGACGAAAGCCGCCTAATCTAAGTGTGAGAAACTCGGGGTTTCCATGTCCGGCCGCCCAAGTGAAACTCCAAGAAATTTGGGGTTTCCATGTCCCGATGCGACGAAAATCAGCCTAGCGTGAGTGTGGGAAACTTGGGGTTTCCATTTACGAGCGCAACATAAAACCTGCAATTGTGTTCAAGGTTTCCATGTATGACCGCAACAGAAGTTGGCCAAGTGTGGGGAATCAGGGGTATCCATCTCTGGCCATGAAAAAAACCATCAAGTGTGGGAAACATGGGGCTTCCATGTTCCACCATGATAGAAAAACATTCAAGTGTGGAAAACTTGTTCTTTCCATGTCTGACCGTGACAAAAACTATGCAATCGCGAAAAATTCAGGGTTTCCATGTCGATCGAGAGAGAAACCATCCAAGTGTGGGGATTTTTTGGTTTCCATGTCTCGATCGAGAGATAAATCGTCCAAGTGTGGGGATTTCATGGTTTCCATGTCTCGATCAAGAGAGAAACTGTCCAAGTGTGGGGAGTTTCATGTTTCCATGTCTTGATCGAGAGAAAAATCATCCAAGTGTGGGAAATGTGGGGCTTCCATGTCCAATCATGCAAGTGTTGTAAACTAACGGAGAATTTTGGGCTTCCCATGATGGAAAACATGCAATTTTGGAAAAATCTGAGGCTTCCATGTCCGACCACGATGGAAACCGCACAAGTGTGGGAAATTTGTGGTTTCCACACCTAACAAGAGCATGGTCGTCCAAGTGTGGGGAACTAGGGGTTTCCATGTCTGACTGAGACGAAAATTGTGCAAGCATGGGAAATTTGGGGTTTCTTTATTTTTCCGTGATGGAAACTATGTAAGCGCACAAAATTTGCAGTGGTTCCATGTCTGACCACGATGGAAATCATGCAAGCACAAGACAATTTGCAGTTTCCATGTCCTGTTGCGATAGGAACCATGCAAGTGTGGGGAATTTGGGGTCTCGAAGTCATTCGTGAGAGAAACCGTTCAAGTGTGGGAAATTTGGGGTTTCCAAGCCTGGACGTGAGAGAACTAGTTCGAGCATGGAAAATTCAGTTTTTCTGTGTTTTGTTGTGACAAAAACCATGCAAGTGAGGGAAAATTCATGGTTCCCATGTCGGTCAAGTAAGAATAATCGTGCACGTGTAGGAAAATCCAAGGTTTCTGAGTTGATCAAGAAACCAACCGTGAAAGAGTAGGAAATATGAGGTTTCCATGTCGAGCCGTGAAATAAATCGTGAAAGTGATGGAAAAATTGATGTTTTCAAGTCGCTCAAGAAAGAAACCATGTAAGTACGAGAAAATCGAGGTTTCCATGTCCTTTCACGATGAAAACCATGCAAGTGCGGGGAAATTAATCATTTCCATGCCCAACCATGACAAAAATGGTGAAAGTGCGGGGAAATTTCAGGTCTTCGTGTCCAACCGCTACTAAAACCGTGCAAGTGCGTGGAAATTCATGGTTTCTAGGTCTGATAACGACGAAAAACGTGCAAGTGCAGGGAATCTGGGGTTTCCATGTCTCGACGTGATGGAAATATTCCAACTACTGGATATTCGGGGTTTCCATGTCCTGCTACAACATAAATCGTCCAAGTGCGGGGGAATTCAAGGTGTTCATGTCTAGTTGTGATGGAAACCGTCCAAGTGTGGGGGAATTTAGGTTTTTCATTTTTTACTGTGATATGGAAATCACAGAAGTGTGGGAAACCCCCAATGGTACATCACTACCTTGCCTCGGCTATAGGGGCATGACCAACCTATCCCTACTACAATAGAACTATGCCTCTTCACTTAAGGACCATCGATAATTGTGCCATAAGCTATAGTTTGTTAGATATGCAACCAAGTTTTATAACAATAGGAACACGTCCAAACATGGCCTTAAATCATCCTCGTTCTATTTTAACACGTGGCCAATACTCATCAATACCTAGCCATCCACAACAACCCAAGGAATAATAGCATCCAACAAGTATAAAGAGACTAAAACACACCGTTATGGGTGGATTCCTTAAGCTTATTAATATGAAGAGTGTTTCCAAAGATACAAAAAGGTGGTGGGTGAAGGCTTTTGTCTGCATCTCTTTCGTATAAATAAAAATAATTCATGGCAACACTCCCTACTGCCCAAAATACTTTCACAATCCAACCTCTGATGCATCCGTTGATGTTCCTCCTGCAGTGCCTCTTCCTCACTTACCGTAGCCTTAGTCTAGCTCTGCGGTGCCTCAAACACATGCCAAGATGTCTATTTCCTTTGTGCATACATCATCCAAGTAGTTCACAATGCCCCCAAATCTATACTTTGCACCTCATAACTCCTTTTCCACCCTTGTCAGTCACTCATTGATTGAAATATTATTAGATGACTTCGCATGATGGAGGTGTCCTCCTTATATATTGGAAAAGGTGCCTTTCAATCCACTTCATGGAAATTGTGGACCTAACGTGATATCCACCCAATCATACGCCGAGTATTTCACGTGCCCAGAGTCTTCTTGGGGATCCAACTCGACTTGGAACTCACAAGTCTCCCGACATAGCAACATTTTTGGCTTGGTGGCTTGGCCCATCCATGTCGTACTCCATCCGTACTATGCCTCAGTCAGGGCATGCCCATACTCTACCCTGAGACAATTGTGCCAAGTTACACTACACATGCATTGTTTACACTTACACAATTACATGGTTCTATACTTAGTCATTTAATCCTTTAAGAACATGCAATCATCCATACAGGAGAAAGAGACACAAGTATGGTTGGGTAGAATGCACTATTCCTAACGCCCACAAATCACAATGTACATAGTGCTACAATGAGAGACAGTCACAAGAGGGGAGTTGCAGCTCCATACAAAGACATATAGAATTCAGCCAAGTCACTTCGACGACTTTTTCCTCACTTCACCATCTCATAGGGCCCCATTTTTGCAACCTGAGTCCGCCTTGCACATCTGTCACAAGTCTCCTCTCCATCACTTGCACTTCCAACCCATCTAGCAACTCAACTTCAATACTCATCGTGTTCTCTCCAATGACATTCCCAACCAAGACACTTAGTCGAGTCTAACTTCACTCTTCATCTTCAATCTTCTCTTCCTGAGTTTTTATGCCTTGACTCATCCCAACTCATGCATTACTTATATGTTCTCACTCCATCCTATGGATTGTCGCACCATTTGGCATGAGAGTCGGGTCGACTCACCAACTCACCACATGGGTCCTCTTAAGTCATGACGTGTCCACCGACTCACCCATAGGTTAGGCTGTTGCACCCCAACTCGTCTAATGGAACCTTGCCTTGCCTTTCCTCTTCGTGGCTTTCCTTTCCTTATGCTATGCCCTGCATTGCCTTGCTTGTTCACACCTTTCATTTCCTTGTGTCATTCCCTGCCTTTCCTTTCCTTGCCTCCCGACACCTTTTTTTCCCTTTCCTTGTGTCTTGACACCTTTCCATGCCTTGCCTTGCCCATGACATCTTAAAAACATTAAGTTCTGACCATATTTACGCCTTATCCGATGGTCAGCTCATCTTCTTGTCTATCACTACCTTGCCTTGCCTTGCCTTTCCTTGCCTTACCTCTTGGTGCCTTTCCTTTCCTTGGATTTTTCCATTCCCTACCTTTCCTTGCCTTGGCTCTTGGTTCCTTTCCCTACCTTGCCTCCTCACACCTTACCTTTCCTTGCCTCTTGGCACCTTTTCTTGTCTTTCCTTTAATAGGACATCCTAAAAAAGATGAGTTGTTAACACCTTCACTCCTTATTCAACGATTGGATCGTCCTATTTCCTAGCGCTACTTTTCCTTTCCTTTCCTCCTCATGCCTTTCCTTGTCTTTCCTTTCCTATACCATATTAAAAAAGTTAAGTTCTAACCACCTTCACTTTTTATCCAATGATTGACTCGTCTTCTTTCCTAGCACTACCTTGACTTGCCTTACCTCTAAGCATTTTTCCTTGTGCCTTGCCTTCCGATACATTTCCTTTCCGAAGTTGCCTTAAAAAAGTTACGTTGTGACCAACTTTACTCCTTATCCAGTGGATGAATTGTATTCTTTCTTAGCGCTGCCTTGTGTGGTTTGCCTCCTTTTTGTTACGATTCCTCATCTGGGTTCCCTTCTTTCCAACTCACCTTGCCTGGCCTTTGTGTGCCCACCTTTTCCCAGGCCATATTAAAATATTTAAGTTGAAGAAAAAATTTCTCCTTATCCAGCATTTGACTCATCTTCTTGCCTAGTGATCCCTTGTGTGGTCATTTTCTTTATGGCTCTTCATGTGTGTGGGAGCACCAATTTCCAACTCATCTTGCGTTGCATTTAGGATCCCTACCTCATTTTTGTTACGATTCCTATTGTGTGCGCCCCTCTTTCCAAATTTCCTTGCGTTTCCTTTGGGCGCCCAACCTTGTTGAGGCCGTCTTTAAAAAGTTAAGTCGAAGCCAAAATTTATCCTTATTCGGCATCTAGCTCATCTTCTTGCCTAGTTCTCCCTTGTGTGTTTGTTTTCCTTACTAATATTTTTGTGGGTGGGCGCACCTCTTTCCAACTCTCCTTGCATTGCGTTTGGGCACCCTACCTTGTTTTTGTTACGATTCCTCTTGTGGTTGCCCCTCTTGCCAACTCGCCTTACCTTGCCTTTGGGCACCGTACCTTATTTTTGTTACGATTCCATATTCAAATTCATTGAAAAAGTACGTTTAATAATCCCTTAAAGTTAACAATTTTATGTTTTTCCAGGTTTTCATTGCCATTAACGTGTCATGAGAGACCATCATTAGCTTTCACTCACCCCAGTATTTAAATTTCCTATTATTTTCAGTTTTTTTTTCTTGTTGTAGATGGTTTTTAGGACTGTAACTACCCCTAATTTTATAGTTTAATAGGTGTTTTAAAAAACCTAACAAAACCCTATGGATTGAGGACAAACCACTAGGTGGTTTTGATATCTTTTCTTCAAGGGGTTTCTTGAGGTTTTGGATCCCTATTTTTTGTTGTAAATAGTCTATAGTTCTACCACTTCATTTTTGTCCCTCCTTTAGTTTATTTTTTTTCTCTACGTACCATTTTAATGCATCCAAAAGAAAAATTAAGAAGCATATAAGGTAGGATTATAGATTTTATTTTATTGAATCTAGTTATTTGGTGTTTTCTACAACCATTGGCAGTAATTTGATTGGAGTTTCAGAACCTTGAGTAACTTTTAGTTGCATGCAAAAAACCTCAGTGAAGAGAAATATCGTTTAGTTCTTTTCATTTTACTTGCTAATAGGGATTCACCTTTTCGCTTTAGCTACGTTTTGTGGAAAGAAAAGTTTTCATTTTAGATTTTTTATTTCACTTGTATCACCTCTTCTATATTTCTAAAGGAAAAGTCATCCATTTACCCTTTTTATTTGGTTTTCTTCTACCCATACAAATTTAGAAGTTTATTATAATTTATTTTCAAAAATGTCTTTAATTTGGGCATTTTATTTTTAAGGAATCAATAACTCACTTTTATGCAACTAAATTCAAACAAACAAACTCATCATCACACCAAAATAGATTGGAAACCAAAAACACTAAAGCCAACTTGAAACTTACCTGGGACACCATTGCTCCCCTAAATAGAAAATCGTGTACGATGAAAAACCTTTGTTCTGAGTTCCCCATATGATGTTCCCTTATATCCATTTGATGAGGTAAGCCCCCCCACCTTATTCCCACTTCTAAGCATAAATCCTCATAGTTATAACCCCCATCCCCATTGACAGGTACTGATACAACCACTTCTCACCACGTACCTCCTCCATCAGGACCATCTCCTTCTAGATCCACCATGGACAAAACTACCTAATCCTCCTTTCCTTTTATGGCCAATTTCGACATACCTATCTTGAACCAGTTGATCAAAAATCCCTTTCACCATGATCTTTACTAGACTCCTATGCCCACCAGGTTTTCCTCCAACATCCCCAAGTCTGAGCGAAAATATATAGAATACCATTTGAAGAACTTGATGTCCTTCCACCTATGGTGTTTCTAGAACTCCATCATAGAGGAATCCATCAGGATCTGTCTTTTCCATAGAACCTTGATGGGTGACACTGCAAATTCATACATAGATCAGCCAAGGAACTCTAACCAAACCTTTGAGTCCATTGGGAATGTTTTCATTACCTTCTTCCAATTTTTGGTCCACCATTACCTGGGGATCAAAATCCTTACATCCCATCATGAAACCACTGCCACCCACATATCGTACCACATCCATGAGTGGTGTATATGACATGGCTTATGAAAACCCAAGATAGATGACATATTCCTCAAGTATGTCTTCCTAAAGTCCCTCCTTCCTCCCATAGCCAATGATGTCATGATTACATTTCCTAATAACAAGGAAGAGGCCATACAAAATGCTCAATAATATTACTACATCTATGCTCAGTCTGGGTATCTTTACATAATCCTCCATGATGCACCTCACTCTCTATCAGGTGACTTAGTCACTCCTGACACCTCCCATGCAATCGATGGTCTCATTAGCTCTATATATCCCACATGTACACCACCACCACCTGGACCTAGTGGATATTTATTTCCTTATGGTGCCCCCCCAACTCCTTACGGATACAAAACTCCACCTCAAGACTAGTCATGTTCCTCATCTCAGCTGAGCATGAGTACATCCCACCTTGCACCTCCTCCTCAGCTATGTTACCACGGTCAATGTCTTGCATGTGGGAATCCATTTTTTGGGGCTTCCACCAACCCTTACTATCCTTCCCATGGTCCACCACTAGAAACATCTACACCACCCATAGGTGAGTGCCTTACTCATGCTATTCTTCCTACACCTACCCGACAGGGACAATTTTATGCAAACAAATGTTTCCCTTCCTCCCAATTAGAATAGAATAAATAACAAGAGGAAATGGAAGAAAAATAACCATAACCAGGGACCCTAGGGAACCTATAACTAAACCCCCAACAATGAGGTTAGCAATATTGAGCCCAATCAAATCCAAGAAACCAAACCAATTCCCGAGCAGGGGAAGAACCAACCCTTCTACAAAAACAAACCTTGCACTTGTTGTGGTGTATATGAAAATTACACTCACAAGTGTCCTCTCCTCCCTATAATTTTTTGAATATAGGAAGACATTGAGGATGCTTAGTGATCCAATGCCCAACCTTCCCTGCCATCTTTGTCACAATTGACTATGTTTCATAACACTTTATCCAACAAATGGTTTGTGACATCTCTTAATCCCCCTCACCCTTCCCCTACCCCTTCTCCTCACCCAGCTAGTAATGGAACTTACCATATTCTCATGTTGGATTCAATTGACGTTCATCTCATTAATCAATTCCACTAGTACGGTATTTCCCCTAATATATCATTGATTGTTCCCTTTAATCTTCCTCCATCCACCCCAAGTACTTTACAGTCCTTGAGTCGTATACCAAGATACCTACAAAGGTCCCAAAGGTTTCAGTTTGCTGGAATGATGTTAATATTCATG
>SNQJ01S0037780.1:104187-118145 GCA_010110895.2 Picea sitchensis
AAACAAATTTATTTTGTGAAGTATCTGCATCCCCTTCTCACTCATGTGTCCAAGCCTATGATGCCACAGTGTTGTATCCACTCATGTAGAAGCTAAAGAGATAGAAGAGTCAGTATTATCAATACATAAATACAATGTACCTACCGTCTCTCCTTTTGCTATCACCAATAATCCTTTGGTGACCTTCCACACCTTATCTGTAAATATGGATATACAACCTTGACTTGCCAACTTCCCTATTGAAATTAGATTTTTCCTTATATCTGGAACATGTCTTACCTCTTTCAACAACCATTGGCTTCCATTGCTTTTCTTAATTTTTACCTTTCCCATTCCAACAATTTTGCATGGAGCATCATCACCCAAATGAACCTGTCCAAAATCACCTTGAACATAATCTAGAATTTTTTTCCTATGGGGTGTGGCATGAAATGAAGCCCATGAATATACTACCCAAGACTCATAAATATTATCTACAGAAAGAATCAAAGCATCGTGTAACACATCACCTTTTACATTTGCTTCCTGATTTTTCTCCTATTGTCCATCTCTTTGTTTCTTTGGAGCTCTGCAGTCTTTCTTCAGATCTCCTTTTTCCCCACAATTCCAGCACTCTGTATTTCCAAATATGGATTTGGATCTTCCCTTCCTAGAATTCTCGTGATTCCCATAGCCCTACCCTCTATCCTTTTGTCTTCCCTTGTTATACATGTTTAACGCATTACCTAATGTCTCACATGTGTTTTTCCGTCACATTTCCTTATTAAGGATAACTCCAACAACATCATCAAATTTTAAATTTTTTGAACCAAATATAGAGTTACTTACAGCCATGACCAAGCCATTTCAAATTTTTGGCAATGAGAACAAGATTAGAAGATCCCTAACCTCATCATCAAAGTCCACTTTTACAGAACTTAGTTGATTAGTAACCGTATTAAATTCATTTAAATGATCTGCAATAGACCCACCTTCTGACATCATCATATTAAATAATATCTTCATTAGAAATACCTTATTGGACTCCGAGGGTTTTTCATACTGTTTAGCCAATGCATCCATTAGCTCCTTCATTGTATTTTCTTTCGAAATATTGAAAGCCACTGACACTGCCAGGCTCAACCATATCGTTCCTTGTGCCTTTCTATTAAGAACCTCCCATTCTTCATCCTTCATCGTTGTCAGATTCTTTTCTCTTCCACCCAATGGTAGGAATAGATCTTTTTGACATAAATAATCTTCCATCTGCATCTTCCATAACTAGTAGTTTTGGGCATTAAATTTCTCGACCCTAAACTTTCCATCTTTCGACATTGCTCCCACTCGAACCAGGAACCCTATTTTCCAGGGAGTTACTGATACCAGTTGTTAGAGAAACATGACCACAGAGAAATAAAATAAAACAAATGCGGAAATAAAACATGAAAGATACACACTACAATAAAGACATAGATATACGTGGTTCACCCAGTGTGGACTACATCCAACAGAGAAATTTCTAGGTCCTTCCTTTATTATTATCCAACAAATGAAGGGATACAACCTATAAGAAACCCATTGGAACTTCCTCTTCTTTATCTCACAGTCTCCTATCTCAGAATACAATATTTGAAATGATCCATAGCTGTAATACATTTTCCTCATAAAAGAGGGTTGCCTTCTAGGGAAAAAAACCCTAACATAACTTACACTGTTAGATCTACGATCTCATAATGAACAGTCCATATTTAAAATGAAATTACAATATACATTTACAAAGAAATTTTTCCTTCGGGGGCTTCACCCCCAAACACCCGTCGGGGGTATGCTTTCCCCCAGACCCCCCAGCCGAGGGGATGGACCCTGCAGAGGGGGTAACCCCCATCTTCACTCGCCCTCATTGAGGAGTGTACATTCTTCCAGGGTGTAAAGTCTTCATGGGGTGTAAACACGACTGAAAAAAAAGACCTCTGAATCAGTAAGATAATTAGGCTCCACAACCAATACATACCAGAGTCGAGCCACATACATTTCTTCTCATCATGTTGAAAACCACATCCCTTGGACTCAAACATTTTATTATTTATTTCGTGGAATTCTCTTTCAATTGGTCACATTACTTAACCATCACTATGTTTTTTTTATTGTTGACCATTGGGCCAAGAGTTCCTCATTGAAAATCATTATTTTATGTTCTTTATAACTATGTTTCCCTAGTAGGGGGAATACTGAGTGTATCTCATTACATCCCTTAGCTAAGGGCATCATTCCAACCACTTCTATCAAGCCCCATTGGAATTACTAGGAGGTTTCTTGTCTTTTGCGATATCCATTCTAGACCAATCTTGTTGGAATTATCTGGAAAGATATATCCCTTCTCCTCTCCTAACCATCCCCATTGGAATTATTAAGAGGGGTTATCTCATAATAACCTTCTCACCAACACCATTGGAATTATGATGAAGATTTGTCCTTTACTTCCCTCTACTAGCCAACCCTACCGACATTGTTAGTTCGGAGGTTATGTCTTGTTTAGTTATTTAGTTCTTTACTAACCAACCCCATTGTCATTCTGAGGAAACTCCCATTAATTAGAGTATCTCCTAGCCAATCCCATTGGAATTACTAGGACATTTTTCTTGATTTTAGTTTTTTCTTATCAGATTTCTTGATTGGTATTACGGAGAATAATTTTTCCCATGTTATTTATTCCTAGCCAACCCCATTAGCATTACTAGGAAGAATATCCCTTATGTGTTATTTCCCCCTAGCTATCCCCATAATTTAGCATGGCTAGGAATAATTTCCACTTGGGTTCAATCCTCCTATCCAACCTCACTGGTAGTTCTGAGAGTCTCCGCCCCCCTTCTTATCCCCCCCACCACTCATGTCCAACCCCATCGACACTGCAAGTAAGGATACATTTTCTATGAGGTGGCCTCCTTCACTAGGACTCCACTATGTTTTTAAACACATTGGTGTGTAACTTTTTATTTTTCACACACTCATTTTACCCTTAGAAACATCCATATGTTTCCCTTGTTAAAATCATATATGATGAGTCACCCCTCCATCTGTTATACCCATCACATGTTCCCCAACTACCCATCTATAGTTTTACAACTAATACATTTGATCAACATTATTCCCAGTCACCCACCATACTTATGGATATCTTTAGTTTCTACCATATTAGCCCTTCATTTCTTCTATAAACAAGAGAAGTTGTGAGTTCACTTATGTTTTCCTTCCATCCATTCCTTGGTGTCAATCCCCATCACTCACATTATGTTTTTTAGCTCATGTTGGTCCATTGGTGATTCCTTCTCCTTGTTCCAACATGATCCCCTCTATCGACTTCAACACTTGTATTCTAGAGGGTTGTCCTAGAGTATTTATACTTTGGATGCCTCCTTATCCTTGGTGCCTTTGTTGTATTCATGTTTTATTTTATGTGCTCGACTTCATCCCCTTTTCTCACATTTGAGATTCATACGCTTGATAGTTAAGTGATATAGTTCTTGATGCCAATATGAAGGACATGTGTGAGATGTTGCAAACCTAAGGAGGGGATTTCCCTACAGCTATCCCCCTGCAAGTGTTGGTTTCAACAACCACTTCTAGATTTCTAGCTTCACATGGTGTTCTTTGGATATCGATCCTGTATATACTCTGTCACCATTACACCCCGGTGGACTTTCCCCTATTCTATTCAACACATCTATTATGGGGGGTGTTCTTTTTTACATTTGTACCTATCTCCTAGCCAGTGGGTGACCTTGGAACATGATGAGAGAATCCTCATTTATCTCAGAAATGATCAGATCTCGTGTACTCACACTATTGATATTTGTACATGCATATATGATTAATCTTTACATGTAGTTCCTCATATTTTCTTGGATCTGTACCGTCATTCTGAGAGCCCCATGATGGTTTTTCCTTTAGTATGTTCATGAAATATTTGTGGAGCCTCATTCATGTTCAACAGGGCTTCTTAGGTTGTTTCCAACCCCTTTATTTAGCATGAGGGGGCATTAATTCTTATGTACTCAGTTAAGCCAGAGTTGGGAAGTGTTTCATATTATCATGTTGATGTATTCTTGCTATATTTTCTAGGGTTATGTTGTATTTGAGACTCCTTTATAGTCTTCTTATTTGATTTCATGAGTATTCTCTATGAGTATGGGTATGCCTACCTCATCCCATTTATATCATATTACTCCCCACTTGGTGAGCCTTTATTGATAGGCGGTTTTCTATGGCCTCTTCACTAGTTGGGATTTCTTTTCTTTTCCCACAGTATCACATATCCTCTTCGATTAACACATCCCAATGAGAGAAAACTATAATGTATTTCGGTCATATGATTTGATCCTAACCTTAGACATTAGGGGGGATCTATTATCACCATTTATTCACACACCCGACCCAAAAGGATACGTATTATCGATATACATCATCATAGCCTATGCATCCCTCATCAAATATATGGTCATGCCATTATTCCTTTATTTAACTTGGGAAAACCCCTTTTTCCTAAGTAATTTCACACTTTCACACCATTATTCCCTTGCATAACGTAGGAAAACCACCTTTTTCTAAGTTATTTCACTTTAATAACCCATAATCCACTTTTATGCATTTCCCCTCTTTATTTTATTCAAATTAAAAGGAAAATTCAAATTAGTGGCTAAAATTGATTTGGTCAAATATAATATTTTATTATTTTGACCATATCAAGGATAACCACTACTTTCCCTATAAAATAAAGAGTTTTGTACCATTTTCCATATGATTTTCCATGAGAGTACTGAGATGTTGCCAAAATTTTGCACTCATCTTTTATATTTAAATCACTTGGTTACTTTCATCCAAGAGGAGAATCTAGCTAATGTTTCCATACATCTAGGAAATAAATAAGAACCCTCCCACAAAGAGGCCCCTAAGAAAATTTTATCTTCACAACTTTATCCACATGTGTTCTTTATATTATTCTTTCCATTGGGTATATAAATTGATCACATTCTTTGGATATTTATACTACATTTTGCAGTTGGTATATATTTTATTTTATTTTTGTTATGGTAGATTTAGATCTAAAGGAATGCGTGTCCATCAATTAAAGTAAGTTTTATTTTCTTCTTACCTACATTTTTTTGTGATCTAGAACAACCACTAGAGAGGAAAATATGCTCACCATTGCTAGAGGTTTTCTATGACAAATATCATACTACATTTTTTATTTCTGTAACACCCCCTTCGTTACGGCCATGGGCGAAGAACTATTATTATTATTATTTAATAATTAAGAGGCAAGAAGGCAACAACGACAATGGTTAATCGCACCACAAACGACGAACAGAATCATGCAACCCAGGCATCAGGCAACTACGACTCCACTCATTGGCACAAGGGAAAGAGAGAAAACATGTGCAAAATAAAAAGGAGGAACGACTATCCGCCTGACGCAACAAGACACTCCTATAAACTAAGGGAAAACCTCCAATTCCCGACACAATGACAATGATGAACAAAGACTAGATCCTCAAGGCGCTCGAACCAAACGCTTGATGGCATTCAACCCGTGCACAAAAACAAATTTACAATTCTCGACAACACTCACACAGAAGACACCGACTCCAGCCAAGTTATCATTCGTCGCTATCCAAATAGGGCCAGTCATCATCCCCTCATCAGGAATAATGTCGTCCCTAGGTGATAGACGCGTCAATAATCTTGTCGCAACACATCCTATCCAGATCAAGGACTCTAGAAAACTCCGACGTGCTAGAAACTGAATACCGAAAGAAAACCACATCCATACCCCAATGACAGGTTGACGAAATGCCAGAGGATGAAGACAAGGGATGACACAAGCCAATACACGACATCGTCCATGACCTGACCACTCACCCAGTCTAAATTAGTCAACAATTACAAGTGTTTGACAAGAGATTAACCCTCTAAATTAAGAAAGTCTAACCTTTAAATTAGTTTCTAACTTACCCTCTAATTAACATTAAATAAAAATCCAATCGGCCATTCTACCTAACACCTCAGTCATTCAATTCAATCGAAAAAGTATCAACTATGAATCGATTAGGCAAATCTATAGTATAATCAATCATTAAATGAACTTTAATTAAAATTAAAATTGCGTCATTTCGACAGTCTTCTTTAATCAATATTTAACTAAAATGACAAGTCTAAATTAGATTAAATTAAGTCCATACACACCCATCTAATTCTTTGATTCTAATTTACCAGGTTAGACAACAACTATATGTCAAATTAACTTTTAATACATATTAATTCAACAATCCTAAATGACTACTAGCCAGTAATTTGTGAATCTAATTAACCTTAAGTACAATCTAACACAATCTAATACATAACTAGCCTTAAGGAATACATAAATGCTACGCCTTCAACGCAGCAATACATGATTTGAATATCAATTAATTTGCAATAATAAATACAAGACATTTATGTAGAAATAGATATATAAGTTGGTAAGCTACTTAACCTTAAGGAATGCATAGAATCATCTCATTTAAGGCCAGAATACATGACTGAAATGATAAAAATTGCCATCATAAATACCAGGCATTCAACGCAGGAATAAAATATTAAATTTATGAATGAAATGCAATAATAACTATAACACATTCAACCAAAAATGCAGAGCGGTATCTGCAAGGATTACGTATCAATAACTAAATAGTTGAGCAAGATATTGGGGATACCCATCAATAATAAATGGTTGAGCGAGAGATTGGGCAATGAACACGCCTTCAAAAGTCTCAAGGCAAAATTAAATGTGAAGCATTCCTAGATAGGGCAGCGTGGTCAGGTATGAACATAAATTGTGGTCTAAAATAAAGGTTGACTGCCAACCATATGTTATCTTACTCCACCATAATCACCCCTTACAACAGACTAAATATAAACTGAAGGATTACTCCAAAACACAACGTTGTGACTAACTCACTGTTCCGGAATTATGTGATAAGAAAAGATTGGAATTACTGACCCACTCCTATTGCTACCTAAGAACAAGGTGACCTGAGACCTAATGCTACCCCAAACATTAAGAAAAAACCTTGATAGTCCCATATCGTGGGGAAATGGTTATTACAATTGGCACACCAAGCAATCACAGACAGGGATATGGTTATTACAACAAGCACAATACAATGGTAGATCAAAACTTAATCATTCAATACACATGCTGATCACAAGGGAAAATCGTGATTATAGTCATTACACGAACTAAACGTAGAGGAAATGGTTAATTCAATCAATACACAATTCTATCACGGCCAGGGATAAGGGTTTCATTTTTTCTTCACCTGGGCTACCCAAAAACGCAGATAGGGGCCGATAATTCATTTTTCAATGAATTAAAAGAATAAAATAAATAAATCGCAGCCCAAGCAAAATTACAGGCAGGAATTTAATTGGTTTTTCCATTTCCAGGATACCATTACAATGCAGACCGAGAATTACACAAACGTTTATCCCCTTTACAATGTACCAAATATAAAAGCGCAGACTTAGAAATTGAATTGTTTTTCCATTTCCAGGAGACCAACATAAAAACACAGATTGAAATTAAATCTCTTTACATTCCAGGATACCAACATAAAAATGCAGACTGAAATTAAATTGTTTTTCCATTTCCAGGATGCCAATATAAAAACGCAGATTGAAATTAAAGCCCCCCTTTTTTTTTACATTCCAGGATACCAATATAAAAATGCTGACTAAAATGAACTCTTTTACATTACCAGGATACCAATCCAACACAGACAACAGTCAGAGAATGCAAGGATCCAATGGGATAAGTCATTGAAATGATCATAGGGATAAACCGACACGGATGCAAGAAATCCATACGCAGGGGTACTTTTGCTAGAAGGCACAAGACAACAATCAACCAAGGATAATAACGGAGGTAGATGGCTGACAGGAATGTCCTTCGCTCATCATTCACGCACAAAAAAGTAGGGCATTGAGATCCATAGGTCTATTAACGCTAAAGAGACGACCGTAGATCAGGCTCCTGGCCAACTTCTCAGGCAAGGAATGATGAGCTAGGGACGAATGGATAAACAAACACAATCTTCACAAATCAATACACCATAGGGTGGTCAAGACATGTCAGGAATCGAAGGCCATGGGAGTTAATCAGTCATCGAGCTATAGGCTAGGGAAAATTTAGTCATCAACTAGAACGTTGCGATGATAAATTTACTTACCCAATTAAACATACAAATCCAAAGCATAAATCCTACTACAATCTACCATGCAAAAATAAAGAAAGTGTATCATTGCCCAAATGTCGCTCTGAGTTGATGTCTTGCGCGCTTCATGCAACTCTCGCTTGCCAACCAATGAGACTTCACCAGTACCTCCCAACCAATGCTAGGGGTACTCTTCTTCCCCCTTAGCCCCTCGAGCCGCAAAGGGGCCACACACACTAACCAGAGAATCACCTAGCTCCCAGCTCGCCTCACAATGCCGAGCTACCACTCCTCACCAAACTGGGTATCACAACTCCCACAAGCTAAGTCATTCAAGTAGATATTTCTGCAGCGTAACGTTACACAAAAAGAAGAGATCCTTCCTCCTTCACCTCCCTCCATTATAAAGAGTTTCGAACTCCTTTACCTTCCCAAAATCCCAACTAAATTAATGTTTAATAAATTAATTCCTAAAAATCCTCCCCGTACAAGTGTCACCCATCCCCTTCATTCCTCCATAAATTGATTTCCTTAATTAATTAATTACCCTTATTTCCCTCACCCACCTTGAGTAACTCCTAGAATCGCTCTAGGTGTACCCAAATTCCCTTACATGTTTTAATGACTTTCCCCATTATTAATTTTCTAGTTCAATTTAAATTAGAAAGTTATTATATGCTAGATACCTTACTAAGTTTGACTTTCTTCTTTTTCCCTTGTGCTTCTCTTTTCATTTTATGTTTCCCTCTTTTCCTAGTTTCCTAATTATTTAAGGTTTCCCTCTTTCCCCCTCTCATTTAGAACTCAAATTGGTAGGTGTAGAAATTAACTTTTTCCCTTTTCCCTTATTAATTAATAAACTTTAAATTATCATAATATAATAAAACAATTATTTCTTGACTACCAATAACTTTGGTTGATATAATGAATATTTGTAATATGATTTACTCATGGTTAAATATATGATCTATATAATTGACTATAATACTATGGTTAGCAATAAGTGATTATGGTTGTCTATCATTGTTTTATGGTATACTCTATTTAAATATGGTTGAATTGAATTCACATTAGTCAACTGTTGTAGGATTTGGTTAATTACCTTGTTTGTAGATGACTTTGGTTTATTGAGGTTGAATTTGGTTGACTACAAGTGACATTGGTTGAGTATGCTTAATATTAAAGTTGATTATGTTTTACTATCATTGATTTTGGTTAACTATAGCTCACTTACAATTGGTAAATTACAATTGACTCTGGTTGAGTTTGTTTAATATGGTAGGTTTGGGTCACCTATGACTGATTATGGTCAAGTCTACTTTAATATGGTTGATTTTGGTTGACTATGGTTAACTATAGGTGATTGTGATTGGACATGGTTGATTTTTTAAAACTTGTGTTGTCTTTTCTTTTCAAAATATTTGACTTTGGTTAATTATGGGTGATTTTAGTGGAATATAATACATCCTCTTTGAAGATAAGTGAATTGTAATGAATCTAACTGATTATTGTTCTTAATCGTTTAGTATGGGTTGATATAGCTTGACTATATTTTAGTTTGGTAGACCATGATTGAGTCTAGTCTATTGTGGTCAACTTCAGTGACTATAATTTAATAGGGTTGAGTATAAGTGAGTGTGGTTGATTATGGTTGTATCATTGATGAAATTAGTTAATTATCATTGACTTTATTTGATGTCATTTAATCATGGTAGGGTTCTAGTTTATATGATTGATTATTCTTATTTCTTTTTATTATACGTGACTTCAAGGTGAATCCATGAACTTGGGTAACACATTTTGGCAAGCGAGAGGGTGAAATGGTGGATTTTTTCACCCTTGATAACGCTAATTTAAATTTCTTTATTGAGGTATTGATAGCTCTATTGAGAACTTTTAAATAATCCCTTGACTGAGTGTTCTCGACTAATAGAAAAAATCTCAATCGATTGAGAGCTTAGACTTCAATCGAGCTATAGATCTTGATCGATCTCTATAGATTGATTGAGGTACATTTATTTTATAAATAAATGGAACATGGGCCCTTGAATTGGGTATGGCACCAATATATGTGGATTTTATGAACTTTATAGGATATGGTAATGAAGCAAACAATTTTATACATAGCCTTGAATTTGGAGATAATGGAATAAAAATGATATAGAAAAGAGTGTTAAGAATCATTTGAGATAGTCATGGGAAATTTTGTGAGATCCATGATGGGTTAATTATTTAGAGAAACATGGAAATGTTATTTCTAGGTGGAGGGAGGAATGAGTTGAAGCTAAGAGTAATCGAGTGAATCTAGAAAGAATAGTGAAGCACATGCTTTCTCACTTTTAATTTGTATTTCCTAAGAATAGTGAAGTACATAAAACATAGTATTTCCTAGTTTGTATTTCCTAGTTTTTTTCTCTGAAAAATATGCTTTCTCACTTTTAATTTGTATTTCCTAGGGGTCAGTTGTGGTTAAATTTGTTGAATATGGTAGGGTTTTGCTTTTTATATTTGACTATGTGAACTCTGAATAAAAGTTCTTTACTTTGGTTAAATTTTGATGACTATGTTTGACTATTGGTGTTTCAAGTTGATTATGGTTTATGAACTTATTAAATTTTGTTGAGTTTTGTTGATAATGTCTTTGATCTTAAGTGGGTATGGAGGAGTTTGTTGAATATTGTACATTGTTGCTCAAAATAAGTGACTTTGATTAAGTATATTTATTACATTCCTAATTTTTTGCCATGGGTTGATATAGGTTGATGTTTTAGTTTGGTTGATCTTAGTTGAGTAAATTTGATTGTGGTTGACTTCAGTTTCATGTGGTTCAATATGGTTGACTATAAGTTATGTTTTTTTACTATGGTATTGTTGGTGAATTTGGTTAACCATGGTTGAATTTAGTTGGCATATATTTTCAATGGTAAGATTCTAGTTGAATATGCTTAATTGTTATTAATTTGGTTGATTATAGGTGATTATGGTTTACTTTAATTGGATATGGTTGACCTTGGTCTATATGGGGGATATTATATATATTATTATATATATAGCTAACTATATGATCTATATAATTGAGTACAATATTGTAATGGTTGATCATGGTTTACTAGGGTTGTATTATGGTTCAATTTCGCTAAATATGGATGACTTGAGTTGACATTAGTGGATTATGGTAGGATTTGTTTGATTATTGTTGGTTTTAGTTGTTTGTAGTTTAATGTGTATAATTTAGGTTATCTTCATTGATTTAGGTTGACTATAGTTTACATTGAGATACTATATTTAATCTTTGTTGACCATAATTAATTATTAATGAGTATGGTTGAGTATGAGTTAATTATGATTGATTTTCTTAGGGATTGTTCGGTTATGGATAACTATGGTTGAAAAGATCAAATATGTTTATGGTTAACTTTAGTTGACTCACTACTTCAAAAAATGCCTTCTTTAGTTGACTCAATACTACAAAAAAGGCCTTTGGAAATAGGAAACAAATGTCACCATGACCTTATTGGTGATGGTAAAAGGGGTCTCCATCACAAAAAACTAGGCACCAAAAAAATTTAATGACGATCATGGTGCATCACCAATACATTTTATGGTGACAATGACTGATTGTGACCATTTCCTTTGAACAATAGTGACTTTCCATGACATTCATTTAATGAACATCACTATTGATGCATATATTGTGATGTTCAATGATTGTCACCATTTCCTATGAAAAATAGTGACTTTTTGTGACATTTTTTAATGACCATACTATTGAGTGCATATATGGAAACAATCAATGGATATCGCCATTTATTATGAACAAAAATGAATTTTGTTGATGGGCCTTTAATAAAACTCACTAATGATGCATATATGGGGACACTTGATGACCAGCACCATTTCCTATGAATAATGGTGATGGTCAAAAGATGCTCCCTTTTCCAAAAATGGGACATTGCCAAAAGGCATGGAGATATGGTGATAACTAATGAGAGTTACCATTATTATTCTAAAAACTACTAGTGGTGATGTTCCCTATTTGATTCTCATTATTTCCTCTATATCCAAAAAATAGTGACAATCAAGAAATGACCTTCCTTGCTTCTAATAATTAAAAAAAAATGGCTACCATTGAAAAAATATTACTAACAGTTCAATTCTGTTATGAAATCAAGAATGTCGCCAATTCAATTACGTTTTGTATTCAAGATTTTTGAAAATTCAGTGCAATGCTTATCCAACAATTCAATTATGTTTTGAACATATTTAAATTGATAATGTAAGTGAGTAAGATAATAGATTTCTTGGGGGATTGCTAAAAAGTTTCATATTTCTAGATATTGTGTTGAAGTTCTTTCATTTACGTTGTACTCCCAATGCAACAAAATATTTTTCACATTTATCTCCACTCTATTTAATTGTTATTCCAAGTCACCTAGACATTGTCATTGCACTTCATGAGGTTGATAAAAAGTTGCTAAATATTTCAAAAGGAAATGAAAATCCTATTTTTCATTCTAATGTTAGGATTGGACATATGGAATTCATTAAATATATCTTGGATAACGATACAAACATCACTACTAGGAAACATAACAAAGGATATACTATAGTACACATGGTTACTAAGGGATACAATGTTTGTGTGGTTGAATAATTACTAAGAACCAATCCTTTTATTATTAATTTGCAGTAGAAGAGGTGGAATACAACTTTACACATAAGCATTGGGAAGCGGAATTGATCTGAATTAGAACCTAGCTAAACTCTGTAAACTTTGTAATAAGCATTTAATGTTTTTGGCAAAGTTGAGAAAATTTTCAAAATTCAGTTATAGGTTGAAATGAACTATTGTGATAGTTGGCCTTCCTAGGTAGCCAATTAAAAATCAAGGCTATCGAGAAGAAGGGAATTTAATGGAAGAAAATAGAGAAGAGACTAAGAGGAAATGAAGAAGAAAAGTTCTATAGGGAAGAACTCTAAGAGGCAATTAGCTCAAAGATTGTAGGACAAGGGAGACATTGTGCTTGTCCACACATCAACCAAGGTTCTTCTTGAGTTCAATCCACCTATAATTTTTTTTATGCTAGTGAGTAACAATTCATAAGTTTTTCTATGCATATCTCACCCATTTTTTAATCAATTCTTCTTGATGAAAATCCCCTAGAACCTAGTTTTCCCATTTGTATTTCCAATGTAAATGTGTGTGTGTGTATTATGATAGTGTTAATGACTATGTATATTGAATAATTTGGTTTTAATATGTTCTTACATTCTATATAAACCACATGAACTATAACACAGCTACATTATAAGCATAGCTTTGTCACTAGTTTAAAGGTCTCGTTGAGTGTATTGTTGGTTCACTATTTAATAATATTCTACAATCAATATTGTAATTTATTCTTGCTAATTGTTCATTATTTTGTTGTGGGTTTGTATGATTACACGACATTTCAACTAGTTATAGAACCATACACTACAACATTGTTGTATTCATTCATTATTTAGTTATTTGATCACTAGAGTATACCTACAATGCTACCACATATCTTCCATTCGATACATGGAGAGAAATTGGATCTTGAGAATACATTTGGAGATCCTTTGATGAATAGAGGTATGTCTACTAAGTCAAGTACCTGAGTAGTGAACCAAATATGACATACTAGAGGCAATATATTTCATGTATGTTGGTGATTAGAGACAAAGAGAATTATTTATTTCCACAAA
>SNQJ01S0037780.1:132909-143143 GCA_010110895.2 Picea sitchensis
CTAGTTTGTATTTCCTAGTTTTTTTTCTGTGAAAAATATTTTTTTTATTATCTTTTGAAGCTCACTAATTAATATTTAAATGACACCTATGTATTCTCATGAACGGTTTTCCTAGTGTTCACATAGATTGAAAAAACAAAAAAATTATTTGGAAGAAGAAACATCTATGAGGATCCCAATTGCTTTTTTTTTAATTTTTGGGTTTTTAAGTTTTTATATTATTGATTTGTTTTTAAACACCTTTGGAATTCTTGAAAAATATATGTTTTAAAAGAAAATAAATTAAAACATTATATTATATTGGAAGTGTAAAAATGATATGTCATTTTATAGAAAATTCACTAACAGATCCATTGACATCAACTATGTCGCTTAATATGAAAGAGATGAAAGAGTTTCACCCCTTAGAAGTTGTAATTGTAGAAAACGCTACAACAAGGGGATGGATTTTAGAATTTTAAACCCTCAATGTAGAAATTTAGCTATTACAAATCTCAATCAAGTGACTCAGAAATATTTTCAAAATATATCAAACGAGGTTTGGTTAACCCCTTAGTCAAGGTCTTTGTGTATTAAGAAAAATCACTTGATCAAGCTATTGCCACAACTATAAACAACATAGTCACACATATATATGGTACTGATGAAGGCATTCCCATTTTGATTAAAATACATATGTATATTTAATATTAAGGCTCAACAAATACCAACTTCTAACACAATGCCACTTGCACCTAATGCAAGTGCTAGGTTGGTCTTTGACCATTCAAAGTGATTTCATTTCACATCAAAATCATTTTTAAGAATTTCTAATGATCAACACTACAACCCTTGAAATTTTCAATAGAATATAGAATATGGTCCATGCATTGATGGTATGAATATATCCATTGTAATTGAAGAAAAATACCAACTACATAGTAGTCCTTTATGCATTTCACATTAGATACATGCCATTCATTTAGTACTAATATACTTATTCAAAGAGTGATAACAAGTAAATCACATCTGAAGATTTTGCAGTCCCCTACATGGTTATATGTCATAACCATGTAAGTTTGCAAGTAACTAGCCAATAAGAAGAATAAAACTACACATATGCTATAATTCAGTAAACAATTTAACAATATTCAGTAATTCCACATATTTAATGACATACACCATGACACCCACCCATCATATTGTAATAGAAATGGGATAGTAGGTATAGAAAATACAAAATACACTATGATATTATTTTGTCTTCATTACATGAACAAAATTTTCTTCTAAATTGCAAAGACTATATATATATATATATATATATATATATATAATATAATCCTTAAGTAACATTGTTTCTTTATAAAATAATTCGATTGTTCTTTCTAAAAGGATTACCATGTAGAAATAACCTACACTTTTCTTAATACCCCAATTAAAAGTGAGAAAGCATGTGTCTCACTATTCTTTCTAGATTCACTCGATTACTCTTAGCTTCAACCCATTCCTCTCTCCACCTAAAAATAACATTTCCATGTTTCTCTAAATAATTAACCCATCATGGATCTCACAAAATTTCCCATGACTATCTCAAATGTTTCTTAACACTCTTTTCTATATCATTTTTATTCCATTATCTCCAAATTCAAGGCTATGTATAAAATTGTTTGCTTCATTACCATATTCTATAAAGTTCATAAAATCCACATATATTAGTGCCATACCTAATTCAAGGGCCCATGTTTCATTTATTTATAAAATAAAGGTACCTCAATCAATCTATAGAGCTCGATCAAGATCTATAACTCAGATCTATAGCTCGATCGAAGTCTAAGCTCTCAATCGATTGAGATTTTTTCTATTAGTCAAAAACACTCAGTGATATGTTCCATGCCTAATACATCACTGAACATGTTCGGTTTGTAAATAGTAGGCCTATTTCGTTTCCGTTTCATCAACATAAATGTCTGTAGAAATAAATAATGGTCTTTCATGCTAATCACCAACAAGCATAAAGAATAATGAATCTTCATATTTTCTTTGACTACTCGGTTGCTTGATTCAGTAGACATACCTCTGTTCGACAAAAGCTCCTCAATATGATTCTTAAACTGAAATTTCTCTCCACACATCGAATGGAAGATTTGTGGTAGTGTTGTATCTATACCATAGTGATAAAATAAGTGAATAATAAGTCAATACAACAATGTTGTAGCGTACATGGTACTATAACTAATTGAAATTTTGTGTACTCATTATACCACAAAATAATGAACATCCAACAAGAAAAAATTGCAAGATTGGATAAAGAATGTCGTTAACCAATGAACCAACATTACTCTCAACCAATAATTTAAACCAATGAACATAGCTAGGATTACAATACAACTCTGTTATAAATCTTGTGGTTTACATAGAATGAAAAAATATATTAAAACCTAAACTAGCTACACCAAATATACATATTCATTAACACCATTAGACAATAGATATTTTTTCTTACACTAGAAATCCAAATGGGAAAACCAAGTTCTAGAGGATTTTTTATTAAGAGGAATTTGATTAAAAAAAGGGTGAGCTATGCATAGAAACTTTATGCATTATTACTCACTAGAAAAAACAAATGTATAGGTGGATTGAACTCAACAACCTTTTCTCATGGGTGGCTAGACATAATGTCTCCCTTGTCCTTTGTTCTTTGAGTTGACTGCCGCTTAGAGCTCTCTCGTCCATAATTTTGCTTATTCATTTACTCTTAGTCTCTTATCTCTTTTGTTCCATTCAATGCCCTTTTTCTCCATAGCCTTGATTTCTTAATGCCCTTCCTAGAAGGCCAACTATAATCATGGTTCGTTTCAACTTCTAAGAAATTTTTGGACATTTTATCAACTTTGCAAAAAACAATGAAATGATTATTAAAAAGTTTAAAAATATATTTTTGCAAGGATCCAATTTGTATCACACCTCCCCATTTTGCAAGTTTTTGGTCCTCGAAATTTTCATCTCCCTTCAAACTTGTTCTTCTCTGCCTTCAAGAACCCTCTGAAAAATCTCCAAGAAAGGGTGCCTCTACTGCAAGATGGAAGATAAGAGTTGAATATAATCTCCATTTGTCATAAATGTAATGTCCATCTCATGGCTACAAATGCCATTTTTTATTGTAATAGATCATTGAACAACAACTACTCCTTGGGATGTTAGTGCAAACAACTCTTCTTTGCCCTTGACATTGACTCTCCAAGAATATTTATTCTTGGTTGTTCAATTCTTGGAATGGGATTATGGGTGAAGCCTCCAAAATGTTTCCTCCCAATGCCCAATAAATTTGGAATATTGACAATAGTTCATACATGGGCTTCTTGGCCTTCTAGAGCTCCAAAATTTCTATCCTTATGATTCCTTTTATTATAATAGAAACAAGCCAAGTGTTATCAATAAAATTTAGTCCGCAAATGGTTACATAAATCTAGCATCTCCAAAACACCTATTAGTTCATCCATGGTCCAAAAAATGCATTTCCAAAAGGCACAAACTATACAATTGGTTATAAAATCAGCATGTGCTTAGAATGCAAAGGAAGTGTGCACAAGTGCACTAGTTGAAAATGGCGAAAAAATGCACATACGCCCAATGCGCGGCTGTGGACGCAAAAAGTCGTGCACACTTTAGAATGACGCATTAATGATTCTGGTTCACCTCCCACCCATTTCTGGTTTAGCTCCCAAGTTGATTTTACCCCCAAATCCGAGCTGAATCTGAGTGGGGTGCTGGTCAAAGACCTAAAGGTTCCCTAAAGGGCCCCTTGTTCACATTAAAGACCGGTTGGATAATGCCTCAAAGGTTTGCTATAAAAAGAGGCCATGGGTGTACTATATTTCCAAGAATCTATTTGTATTTTTATGCAACCTCTATTCTCCTGCAAGGAACCTCTTTCCTCATTGGATCATATAAGCACGATTTCATTGGGTTATTCACATCACCTCTTGAGTGAATGAGCTTTGTATTTCTTCACCATTTCCTTTTAATTTGCTATTTGTAAGAAGAGCTATATCATTGGGGGTTCAAGAGCCCTCCCTTGGAGGAAGAGGGGACCCATAAGTCTCATTTTCTCTTTGGTTTTTTCCCACTAATACAATCTATTCATTGGTGGCATGAATATCGGTTTTTCTTTTGTTCTATTTCCCTTATGCACTTTAGTTTAGTTTCTTTAATTGTTGTTAGCTTAGTTGTTTCTTTGTTTCTTGTGCGTGATGTTTCTAACTCTTGCACTCATTTATGTCATGTATAGCTAACCCAATTGGACTTGTACATGTCCTTATTTTGTTCAATTAGGTGACGAAAAGGATACAACAGATTGGCGAATCCATTGGGGATAGGTATCAATTTCCTCCTCATTTGGTTTGTTTGAGCACTTATTTTTGGTTTATTTGACTTGAAGGGATCATAATCGGCCCAAGACTACCTGCAAAAATCTAAATTCAGAGCTGAGATAAAATAATTTCATTCCAAATTTTCTTCCTAGCCATGTATCAAAAAGTGAACGGTTTACCAGGCACTCCTTCCAAGCATGTGTGCCAAGAGAAATTTTCTCACGTGCGCCAACACGTTGTTATTTATCTGCGCATTACACGTTGTTATTTATCTGCGCATTGGCGCCACATGCACCTCTGTCTACTCTGCGACCCACACATCTATCCATAAATTCAACATTGTAAGGGTTTTTTTTGGTATTTTTGAAGGCCCATAGCCTTCTAAATATTGATTATATGCAAATTGTAATATGCACCACATTTAGAATCCCTCTTCACATGAAGGGTTAGTCAAAACCTAGGCACTTACGGGGTTAAAATCCATTTTTTTCCTCTTTTTTCTTTCATTTGCCACATGGTTGGCTTGCTTTGATTGTAAAAATTATCAAACTTCAATCATAGAGTATGCTCTTCTCTTGCACCATAAGGCTCTTGGGTTTGTAAAATAAGTATATGTCTACACTGCATCAACTTGAAATCCCAAAAAACTTTTCATTGACCAGAATAAATTCAGAGTCCTCAATAAATTTACACTACTCATTACTCATCCCTGCTCTGCAATTGAGACACTTAATACTTTCGAAATATTAAAAGTATAACCAGGTTTACCACTGGAATTTTCGAGGAAAAGACTCTTAGATTTGTAAAGGGAGTACAAGCTTCGTGAGATAAAAAATATTTAGATACTGCAGCATAAATGAGAAATATTCAGCACTTTTTCATCGATCACGTACAGTACTCGCTACTTCACAAACAGGTGTATTGTTATGTAAACTAATCGGATTCGGAATGGCTATGGGGTAGATAGAAGAGCATAAGGTGTCCATGCATTTATATTATCTGCCCATGGACTCGGTATCGCCTCATGGCCAAACAAGCAGTCCATCGACAGCGTGGGCAACTCTAARCGCGGTGGCTCGCAGGCTTTAGTCTCTTCACAAAACATGATCCGTTCCAGGCACTCAAACAGACTATYTTCATCGTTTGTTTTACTTAGATCAGWAGAACACACTCCCTCTTGCTTTTGATAATGYAATGAAGAACCTCYGGTCTCTCTCATTGCATTTGATAATTGGCWGCTGCCATTAAGAGTRAWTRCATKAGAGAGATTCTGTTCATATTCATCACCAGCTGAAAAAACTGGATCTTCTTTCTCAACGTGACTAGGGTTTCCGCGTTGATCCATCGATTTCCGAGAAGCAGCCTTTCTGTATATCCTACATAAGACCATATCCATGTTCTTCTGCACATGCCAAGTTACATTCCTTCAGTATCTTTGCACCCCAAAGCCAAGCGAGGTGCTCTATCAACCTCGCTTCTCTCAAAGCAACTGGTCAAAATCAATCTTAACGTTGAGTTTATTAACAAATAGTAATGGAATAAAAAATATCGAGGTTCGCATCTTCATTTTTTACATCTTAACAGATCCAGGTTATATATCAATCAGAACACTGAAAAACGATGGGCAAACTACCTTGGCTGTGGAAGAGCTGAAATCTGGCAGCCTGTATTCATTCATGATCCAGTCCGTCCTCTGCGCGCCGGGGGCTTTTCCTTTATAAAACACCAGAGTTTTCTTTAGACCGATGCAGTGAAGCAGCTCGTTGCGAACTGCTTTCTCTGAACCGGTGGCCTTCCAGAAACCAGACACTGTCAATCTGTTAGGCCGAGAGCATGACTTCCCGTGAACTCTTGGAACGAAGAAGAACCACTGTTTCTCGCCAACATCATGAGACAAACCTGCAAGAATAAGAATACATCAGTGAAAAATTCTTTTAAAATCTGAAACAGGGAAAACCAGAGGGTTGAGCTAAGTGTACCTGGTAATTCCCAGGGGTCATATCGATACAAGTCCAAGGTTGGTATGATTGTATCAAATTTCAGTGGATGGCCGCATTGGACCCTTTTCCTCAGATAAAAGCCAAGCAATTCCTCTTCTGTCGGAGAGAATCTGAAGCCTGGAACGTCCATTAATTCTCCCTGCACATCCCCGACGTTGCATATTTCTTCGAGCATGGCCATTTTTATTTTCCTGAACAACCGCTTCTAGTAATTGCCTCCTCAGAGCACATATATACATGTTAACGCTGTGCCTGTATATATCTTAAATAATTGCTTTAGGTATCGCCGACAATAAAATGGTCAAAGCGTTGAGGGAGGCCGTACATTTTACGAACCTTGAAAAATCATTTCAAAAGTCTCCTTCAAAATTCCTTTTTAGTGCTTTTCAAAAGTCTCCT
The DNA here is from genome assembly GCA_010110895.2 of Picea sitchensis. Lineage (NCBI taxonomy): Eukaryota > Viridiplantae > Streptophyta > Pinopsida > Pinales > Pinaceae > Picea > Picea sitchensis. The sequence goes on from SNQJ01S0037780.1 coordinate 139,661, forward strand.
TCAAACTCCCTTTGTACTCGCTTTCTCCGCGCTGTAAGACTTCTCGACGGTAAAATGTTTCGTTTCCATTAAATATCCAATAAAATTGCTTGCCATTTTGACTTTATTATTAATTAATAATTTTTTTATGAAATTACTTGCTAGTAATTATCATCATTCGCCTTCCAGTAATCCCGAGACTCTTTTTTTCTTCTAATTCTCTGTCTCGGCAATTGCTCCGGCTGTGCCACGAAATTTCTGTGTCTCGGCAATTGCTCCCGTTATGCCACGAAATTTCTATGTCGATTCTGCTCGTTGCCGTGTACCTGAGAAGTGCCTATGTTCATGGACCTTGTAAATGAATTATTTTTTTGTGTGGGAGGTTGAGTTAAATAGTCTCGGTTGGGTCCGAAGATAAATAATTGGGAAATTATATAATAATAATAATTTAATTTTAAGGTTACTGTTTATGTTAAACATTAAATTGGTGTATTAGACTTTTCTTAGATAGGGATAAGTTTAAGGAAGTATACATACCTTACTCCTCTTTGGATGTGAACTTGTAATCTTTTAGGAAGAAGCACATGTTCTTAACCATTAGGTCCATTACACCCATGATAATTTAGTTGTTAAATAGTATTGACGATAGTTATTATTGATTTCTATTTATGAATGGGGATTTATTCCTAGTAATTATTAAAATTATACTTAACCATACATTGTTTAAATTGTAATTTAGTTAGAGTTTAGTCTACATATTACATGTCTCTATCACGTTTGTCATTCCATCAAATTCCCCACTATTTGTTTCAATTAAAAAAACAAAATTATCTAACATTTTTAGTTGGTCAAAACAATAAGCTCTATATAATAGACTAATAAATGTTTTATAAGTTTGGTGGGTTGGTTCGAGTTGTAGAGTGCCTTAATTTCATCTTTATGTAAGAGGTATCAAGGTAGATCTCCCCGTACCTCAGGTTTTTCCCATGAGTTTTACTTTTGTTTGATACCTTACTCCATGTTTGTCAGGGTAAAAGTTATAATCAACATCAATGGGTTCACACTAGGTATTCTACATAAAATGAGAAGAAGTACCTCAAGGTTTTCTCGTGATTTTTTCCTTTGGAAAAAAAATTTGTTGTATGTGTTGCAATATCTACCATTCGATCAAACCATTAAGGGTTGATAGGATCAACTAAATCCTTTCCCTAAGCCATGTTGCCCACGAGGTGGAAAACAAAACCAGAGTGACTTCTTGTAATGTGGATCCATCTTATGAAGCATATTGCTATTATGATTGCACACAATTAGAACACTAATATATTCCATGAGGAGAATCATAGATCCCCACACTCCACTATACTATCATCATAACAAAATTGTTTGAAAACAATAAATTTTATAAATTGGGTCTTTATCAATGATTGATATGATTTTAAATTATCAAGGGGTTAAATTAGCATATCATATGGGAAAATGAATCATTGATTATTACATGAGCACAAAAAAACCTTTCATAAAGGGGTGAAATCACGGAGGTGGGTTACACTTTCGTGACAATCAGGTCTCCAAAATTCCGAAAAACATTTTTTTGGCCGAACTAATAATATTTTTCGGCCGAAAGATATTGTTTTCGGCTGAACTATTTTTCGGCCGAAAAAATAAACGTCAAATCGAATGATGCAATAACCGCCCCCTCGATTTGCATGTAGAAATTTGGTCGGCTGGATATTTTCTTTCCGGCAATCCTTTTTCGGTCGAACAATTGTTCTGCCGAAAATTTGTTTGGACGAACAATCTTTCGGCCGAAAGATTGTTTATATATTAACCACACATCGATATTGAAACGTTTTAGAAAATTTGTTGTTGTTTGTTGTCGTTGTCGTGAGCTAGTGTGTGAGGATGTTGCGCACCTGAGGTCGCTGGGAGGTCATGAGCGCAGGGGTCGTCGTTGGGTTTGCGAGCGTGGATGCGGCAACCAACAAGTAATTTTCTATACTTTTAATGTCATATATACGTTTTAAAATATATGTTTTAAATGTAAATCTTTGTATTTTTGGACTGTGAGGGGGCCGCGGGTGGCCGGCCCTGTGGCCAAGCGGTGGGCGTACCCACGGCTTGGTCACAGGGCTAGCCACCCACGACCAAATTCTCCAGAGTTTCTGTCGCCCCAAAATAGTGTCAAAAACCGTCTAAAAAACCGCTACTGTGGCTTTAATTCGACTAGACTGTGTGGAAAAACCTTCTCCTCTCAATGTTTTAGTTTTCATGGACAGTCTCTGCTATATTTTAATGTTTAAAGGCTGGCCAGCTGCGGCCAAAATTTTATCGCTACAAAATTTCATGGACAGTCTCTGCTAGATTTTAATGTTTAAAGGCATGCAATTTTCATGAACACTCTCTACTATGTTTTAAAATATATGTTTTAAATGTAAATTTTTGTATTTTTGGACTGTGCGGGGGCCTCGGGTGGCCAACACTGTGGAAAATCCGTGGGCGTACCTACGGCTTGGTCACAGGGCTGGCCACTCGCGACCAAATTCTCCAGAGTCGTTGCCCCAAAATAGTGTCAAAAACCGTCTCAAAAACCGCTGTTATGGCTTTAATTCGACTAGAATGTGTGGAAAAACCTTCTCCTGTCAATGTTGTAGTTTTCATGGACAATCTCTGCTATTTTTTAATGTATAAAGGTTGGGCCACGGGTGGCCAGCCCTGTGGCCAAGCCGTGGGCGTGCCCACGGCTTGGTCACAAGGCTGGCCACACGTAGCCAAAATTTTATCGCTACAAAATTTCATGAACAGTCTCTGCTAGATTTTAATGTTTAGTTAATATGTATATACATGTATAGTTTTTTAAATATGATGTCTAAGATTAAGAATGTTGTAGTTTTCATGGACAGTCTCTGCTATATTTTAATGTTTAAAGGCATGCAGTTTTCATGAACACTCTCTGCTATATTTTAATGTTTATTTAATATGTATATACATGTATAATTTTTTAAATATGATGTCTAAGATTAAGATAAATACAGAGACAAATCATTTCCGTTTTCATATAGGTTGTGATAGTTTATGTTACCTGAATAATATTAAAGTAAGAAAACAATCTACCAGTGAAATCTTAAGATCCGGGTATATTGATTATTTTAATAAAATTTCTATAATAGAAAAAGTAAGGACGAAAAAGTAAAATTAAATGGAAAAATATCATATTTTTTTATCAATATGATCAGTCAACCTGTTATCAGTATGCCTTATTTTGAATTTACATGTCATAAATCAACACAATGCTAACATACTTGAATAAGAATAAGATCATATGATAAAGGGTTTGTATTTTAATTCATAGATTTTTTAATAGAAGCAATGTTTGAAATCTCTTAACTTTCTTCTAAGGTGTTCTCGTAAGGCTTCCCAAAACTAGATCATCATATAAAATTATTTTTTGTAAGATGTTGTGAAGCGTAGTCTTTTTAGTTTCCAACTTCACAATTGAATTTATCT
>SNQJ01S0037780.1:143193-154905 GCA_010110895.2 Picea sitchensis
TCACGAGACAAACCTGCAAGAATAAGAATACATCAGTGAAAAATTCTTTTAAAATTTGAAACAGGGAAAACCAGAAGGTTGAGCTAAGTGTACCTGGTAATTCCCAGGGGTCATATCGATACAAGTCCAAGGTTGGTATGATTATATCAAATTTCAGTGGATGGCCGTATTGGACCCTTTTCTTCAGATAAAAGCCAAGCAATTCCTCTTCTGTCGGAGAGAATCTGAAGCCTGGAACGTCCATTAATTCTCCCTGCACATCCCCGTCGTTGCATATTTCTTCGAGCATAGCCATTCTCATTTTCCTGAACAACCACTTCTAGGAATTGCCTCCTCAGAGCAATTCCTAGAAGTATCTTAAATAATTGCTTTAGGTATCGCCGACAATAAAATGGTCAAAGCGTTGAGGGAGGCGGTACATTTTACGAACCTTGAAAAATCCTTTCAAAAGTCTCGAAAAATCATTTCAAAAGTCTCCTTCAAAATTCCTTTTTAGTGCTTTTCAAAAGTCTCCTTCAAACTCCCTTTGTACTCGCTTTCTCCGCGCTGTAAGACTACCCGACGGTAAAATGTTTCGTTTCCATTAAATATCTAATGGAATTGCTTGCCATTTTGACTTTATTATTAATTAATAAAATTTTTATGAAATTACTTGCTAGTAATTATCATTTCTAACTTTTTACGCTGTAGGGACACCTTCGAGTAAACCCGAGACTCTTTTTGTCAACTGCCACTAACAAGTCTTCTAATTCTTTGTCTCGGCAATTGCTCCCGCTGTGCCACGAAATTCCTATGTCTGTCTCGGCAATCGCTCCCGTTATGCCACGAAATTTCTATGTCGATTCTGCTCGTTGCCGTGTCTATGTCCATGTACCTGATAAGGGTCTATGTTCATTAAATTAAATTGGTGTATAAGACTTTTCTTAGATAGGGATAAGGTTGAGGTATACATATCTTACTTTTCTTTGGATGTGAACTTGTAATTTTTTTAGGAAGAAGCACATGTTTTTAACTATTAAGTTTATTAGACCCATGATAATTTAGTTGTTAAACAGTATTGAAAATAGTTATTATTGATTTTTATTTATGAATGGAGATTTATTCCTAGTAATTATTAAAATTATTCTTAACTATACATTATTTAAATTGTAATTTAGTTAGAGTTTAGTCTACATATTACATGTCTCTATCACGTTTGTCATTCCATCAAATTCCCCACTATTCGTTTCAATTAAAAAAACAAAATTATCTAACAATAAGCTCTATATAATAGACTAATAAATGTTTTATAAGTTTGGTGGGTTGGTTCGAGTTGTAGAGTGCCTTAATTTCATCTTTATGTAGGAGGTATCAAGGTAGATCTCCCTGTACCTCAAGTTTTTCCCATGAGTTTTACTTTTGTTTGATACCTTCCTCCATGTTTGTTCGGTTAAAAATTATAATCAATATCAATGGGTTCACACTAGGTATTCTACATAAAATGAGAAGAAGTACCTCAAGGTTTTCCCGTGATTTTTTCCTTTGGAAAAAAAATTGTTGTATGTGTTGCAATATATACCATTCGATCAAACCATTAAGGGTTAATAGGATAAACTAAATCCTTTTCCTAAGCCATGTTGCCCACGAGGTAGAAAACAAAACCAGTGTGACTTCTTGTAACGTGGATCCATCTTATGAAGCATATTGCTATTGTGATTGCACACAATTAGAACACTAATATCTTTCATGAGGAGAATCATAGATCCCCACACTCCACTATACTATCATCGCAACTAAACTGTTTGAAAACAATAAATTTTATAACTTGGGTCTTTATCAATGATTGATACTAATCACCAACAAGAATAAAGAATAATGGCTCTTCATATTTTCTTTGACTACTCAGTTGCTTGATTCAGTAGACATACCTCTGTTCAATAGAGACCCTTCAATATGATTCTGAAACTACAAATTCTCTCCACACATTGAATGGAAGATATGTGGTAGTGTTGTATCTATACTGTAGTGATAAAACAAGTAAACAATAGGTCAATACAACAATGTTGTAGCGTACATGGTACTAGAACTAATTGAAATTTTGTGTACTCATTATACCACAAAATAATGAACATCCAACAAGAAAAGATTGCAAGATTGGCTATAGAATGTCATTAAGAAATGAACCAACATTACACTCAACCAATAATTTAAACCAATGAACATAGCTAGGATTACAGTACAACTCTGTTATAAATCTTGTTGTTTACATAGAATGCAAGAACATATTAAAATCTAAACTAGCTACACCAAATATACATATTCATTAACACCATTAGACAATAGATATTTTTTCCTACACTAGAAATCCAAATGGGAAAACCAAGTTCTAGAGGATTTTTTATTAAGAGGAATTGATTTAAAAAAGGGTGAGCTATGCATAGAATCCTTATGCATTATTACTCACTAGAAAAAACAAATTTATAGGTGGATTGAACTCAACAACCTTTGCTCATGGGTGGCCAAACATAATGCTTCCCTTGTCCTTTGTTCTTTGAGTTGACTTCCGCTTAGAGCTCTCCTGTCAAGAATTTCCCTTATTCATTTCCTCTTAGTCTCTTATCTCTTTTGTTACATTCAATGCTCTTTTTCTTCATAGCCTTGATTTTTTAATGCACTTCCTGGAAGGCCAACCATCACTATGGTTTGTTTCAACTTCTGAGAAAATTTTGGACATTTTATCAACTTTGTGAAAAATAATGAAATGATTATTAAAAATTTTATAAAGATATTTTTGCAAGGATCCAATTTGTATCACACCTCCCCATTTTGCAAGTTTTTGGTCCCCAAAATTTACATCTCCCTTCAAAATTGTTCTTCACTGCCTTCAAGAACCCTCTAAAAAATCTCCAAGAAAGGGTGCCTCTACTGCAAGATGGAAGATAAGAGTTGAATATAATCTCCATTTGTCATAAATGTAATGTCCATCTAATGGCTACATATGACATTTTTTATTGTAATAGATCATTGAACAACAACTACTCCTTGGGATGTTAGTGCAAACAACTCTTCTTTCCCCTTGACATTTACTCTCCAAGAATATTTATTCTTGGTTGTTCAATTCTTGGAATGAAATTATGGGTGAAGCCTCCAAAATGTTTCCTCCCAATGTCCAATAAATTTGGAATATTGACAATAGTTCATACATGGGCTTCTTGTCCTTCTAGATCTCCAAAATTTCTATCCTTATGATTTCTTTTATTATAATAGTAACAAGCCAAGTGTTATCACTGAAATTTTGTCTGCAAATGGTTACAGAAATCTAGCATCTCCAAAACACCTATTAGTTCATCCATGGTCCAAAAAATTCATTTCCAAGGGGAACAAACTATACAATTGGTTATAAAATCAGCATGCGCTCAGAATGAAAAGGAAGTGTGTGCATGTGCGCCAGTTGAAAATGCCGAAAAAGTGCACATGCGCTCGATGCGTGACTGTGGATGCAAAAAGTCATGTACACTTCAGAACGACGCATTAATGATTCTGGTCCACCTCCCACCCACTTCTCGTTCAACTCCCAAGTTGATTTTACCCCCAAATATGAGTTGAATCTGAGTGGGGGGCTGGTCAAAGACCTAAAGGTTCCCTAAAGGGCCCCTTGTTCACATTAAAGACCGGTTGGATAATGCCTCAAAGCTTTGCTATAAAAAGAGGCCATGGGTGCACTATATTTCCAAGAATCTATTTGTATTGTTATTCTACCTCTATTCTCTTTCAAGGAACCTCTTTCCTCATTGTATCATATAAGCATGATTTCATTGGGTTATTCACATCACCTCTTGAGTGAATGATCTTTGTATTTCTTCACCATTTCCTTTTAATTTTCTATTTGTAAGAAGAGCTCTATCATTGGGGGTTCAAGAGCCCTCCCTTGGAGGAAGAGGGGACCCATAAGTCTCCCTTTCTCTTTGGTGTTGTCCCACTAATACAATCTATCCATTGGTGGCATGAATATCGATTTTTCTTTTGTTCTATTTCCCTTATGCACTTTAGTTTAGTTTCTTTAATTGTTTTTAGCTTAGTTGTTTGTTTGTTTCTTGTGCTTAATGTTTCTATCCATTGCACTCATTTATGTCATGTATAGCCAACCCAACTGAACTTGTAAGTGTCCTAATTTTGCTCATTTAGGTGACGAAAAGGATACAACAGATTGGCGACTCCACTGGGGATAGGTATCAATTTCCTCCTCATTTGGGTTGTTTGAGCATTTATTTTTGGTTTATTTGACTTGCAGGGATCATAACCAGCCCAAGACTACCCGTAAAAATCTAAATTCAGAGCTGAGATAAGAGAATTTCATCCGAAATTTTCTTCCTAGCCGTGTATCAAAAAGTGAACGGGTTTCTTAGCCCACAGGCGCTCCTTTCGAGCATGTGCGCCAAGAGAAATTTGCTCCTCAATGCATTCTGTGCACGTGCACCAACACATTGTTGTTTATCTGTGCATTGGCTCCACATGCGCCTCTGTCTACTCTACGACCTGCGCATCTGTCCATAAATTCAACATTGTAAGGGTTTTTTGTTGTATTTTTGTAGGCACGTAGCCTTCTAAATATTGATTCTATGCAAATTGTAATATGCACCACACTTAGAATCCCTCTCCATATTTTTCCTCTTTTTTCTTTCATTTTGCCACATGGATGGCTTGCTTTGATTGTAAAAATTAAGTTGGAATCATTCAATATCACATATATAAACACTTGCATCGGGACAAGAAATCAAAATTCAATCATAGAGTATGCTCTTCTCTTACACCATAGAGCGATCTTGAGAATCAGAAAAATGATTGAAGGAAGAGTTCATCTCCCTTAAAGACAAAATATTTAGGAGAGGACAACAACCCCCTTTGGGACTCCTCTTAGTTTCTTTCCAAAAACATCTTAAATTTGTAAGGGCCCATACATGCCCGCATGTTGTAAAGATAGGATAGTTTGAAGCTACTTTCTTAGTTTACATCACTAGGGGAGTTTAAAGGTTATTGTAACGAGCCCATACATGCCCACATGTCCACAATCTAGGAGAGTATTTTGAAGCTTTCTTAGATTAAATCACATTAGGGAGTTCAAAGGATAGGTAAGGACCCACATGTCCACATGCTAGTTCTCTAGGGACTTTAAAATTCTGGAAGGTTGTACCAATGGCATATGGTAAGATAGGTATTCAAGACTTGTAAGGACCACACGAAGTCCGCATGCTACAAGGTGACACCTAACTTATTAAAAATTTGGCACATTTTTATCACTTTCTCACACACAAAGTCACTACTCACTCACATAGTTTCATCTCAAATTGTGGAGGTTGAAGTAAGTTTCCACCAAAAGGGATTCTAAAATGCCCCACCCTTTTCTTGAAGGAACTATCCACTCCCACTTAGTTTGAACGAGATTGGTTCAAACCCGCAATCTCACAAACAACTACATTTAATTTTTTTCTAAAAAATCACTAAGTTTTCATCCACAGGAGGTGCCAAAAGAAAGTTTTTAGTCTAGGTAGGATATCGAGGATAGGCATCCAAATAACTCCCCGTTATTTGGTTCTCACATCTTCAAACATTAGAAGTTGTCAAATAGGGAAATTTAAATCCTCCAAGTGAAGTGTTCCCAACACCATAAGGCAAGGAGATACCCATGAAGGGTTGAAGGCCGAGGTCCGGTTGTTTTGTGCATCCCCCCTTGAGGCATCCACCTCTTGGAAGGGATCCAACCCGTGACCCATTTATGAAGTTGAAAATCTAAATGTCGCACTTTCATCGAGGTACCTAGTGACAAAATTTTAGGACATCTACCCAGGTGTCAATTGTGGGCTACAATTGCACCTTGATCATATTTTGTGTGGCTATTGGGAAATATCGCCAGCTCTTTTAGGATATGCACCATCTACCCCTCATTATAATTGATTGCTTCATCCTTCACTAGTTCCTCTGTTGAGTGCTATTGGAAGGTCCAATGCTATTTGAGAGGAAGGACATTACGTATTTTAGGACATGAGCATTTGTTTTCTTTGTTCTCCCACGTGGAAAAGTCTACTTACCCACATATATGCTTCTTTGTCAAATTGATTTATGTATGATGATCTTGTGATTAGAAAATCATTGTGAGATATCTTGTGAAGATCCAAGTTATCCAAAGTCTCTTGTTCATTTATTACTCTCATCACTAGTTGCACATTCCTTTTTCTAGTCGGACATCATAGGGGATCCACAGAACCCCTATCATTCCAGACTCTTACAAAATCTCTCCTATTTGAGGAGGAGTTCCTAGTCTTACCAACTCATCAGCTCAACCCTCTCACACCCGCCATGACTGCTACTGTCTTGGGATCAAATTTTATTGGTTCCACTTTACTTGGTTCCACTTCCCAAAGTCAACCGTCTACTAGCTTTCCTTTACAAGGAAGTTGGGGGCACACTTCTTCTCAAGAAGGAAGTACCACCCCACCTAGCCTCCCTCACGGGTCAGGTACACAAACCACTCACACCATGGCTGGAACTAATCCTCCACCACCACTCGATATGCCATACTTGGCCTCCCTCAACATACCAGATCTAAGCAAGCTCACAAATGATCCTATATTGCATGACCCCACATGGCCTACAATGCCCACTAAACCACCTTCAAAAATCCCCAAATTTGAAGGAAAGGTAGGAGATGAACCTGCCAACCATGTCATGACTTTCCACTTATGGTTCTCTTCAAACAACATCATGAACGACTCCATATGATTAAGGTTATTCCAACACACACTCATTGGCCCATTAAACAAGTGGTATGTAGATGAAAAATCAGGGTCCCATGTGACTTTTGAATCATTGGCCAAAGCATTTTTTACCTTCTTTCAACTACCAATCCACCATGATAATGGTCTTGAACTTCTTTCGGAGTTTAAACAAACCTCAGCCACACATATCACTGACCAAATTCACGAATGGCATCGGAGACGTAGCTTATGCAAATCAGAAACCACTAAGAAACAATGCCTCAATTGGTTTCTCAGATCACTTGTCTCCCTCCTTGACAAGGATGTGGCCTCCACCTTCCCCCAATCTGAAGAGGAATCCATCAACAAATCTCAACAGTATGACATCATTTACATGTAGTCGGGATACTTATACACAACACTACCTGACATCCCAAGACCTGTACCACTTGGCCAAGACAAACTTGGGATGTCTGACTCAGCGAACAGATTTATTGGTACCACAACACACCACAATCTGTACATCCAACCCCCACCCATGTATGATACACCCCACCATCCACCAATATATGATGGACCCCCTTATTACCCTCCTCCCCCTTACTAACAACCATACCCTATGGTACCCCCTCCACCCACGAGTGGACCCGCATCAACACCGATGATGCGTCTGGCTATACAGCCAAGTTATGGTACCCCCTCTACCTCAACTTACACCCTGAGAACTAGTCAAAGCATCACGCCTTCATATGTACCATATAGATCATTGCCACAAAATAATCTGTACTTTCCATTTCTTGGCCCTCCCCAACCCATGGCCCCACCTCCAGGATAGCCACATGCTGAGGTTAACTTTGTTCACCCCTCTCCCATTCATTAGTTTCAAATTTTTGAACAACTAAATACAACAAATCTGGCCCATCAGTCGAATAATGCAAAAAAGAAAGTAAAAAAATGAAACAATAATAATCCCGGACCAGGAGGAAATAACCCCCAACAAAACCAACTTGTTGGGAGAAATTAGAATCAAGGGAACCAGAACCCCCAAGGGGGCAATAACAACAAATGCCAAGGGAAGAATAACAACAACCTCCATACAAACTTCCCTTGTCCCCTTTGTTGTGAGTATGGCCATTATACTCACCATTTCCCTCGAATTGTTAACTTTAAACAGATGAAAGAATCCATGAACGGACCCCATCCCCCAGCATGGTCTGCTCCCCAGCAAGCCCCACAATAGTATGTGCAACAACCACCCTCGACGATGTTGCAAAACTGAATTCCACACCAAGGTGTGATGAACACCCAACAAAATATGCACCCTGCCCAACCACATATGGAACAGTATAAAAACCCTGGCACACATGTGGATCACACTATCCTCCTCACTAGTGAAGAGGAAGTTATTCCACAAATGCGTAGTCCTCAATACAGCGTGCCCCTAAATCTACTCCCACCACATTGGACGCAGTTCTAGTTACAACGGGACCAACTATAATGGTTTTTCACCAAAACACTGAGACCCCCTTCATATTCCTCGTATCCCCTTACATCGGAGTGTCAACAACCCTCAGGCTAGGGAAGCACACAATTACAGTTTGGTTGATGACCTAGCACAAACCCCCGCCGCCATGTCAGTCTTGGAAGTCCTCCAAACCTATCCCACTCAACAGAAGTCCTTACTCTCCTCCTTGGGGGTAGTCGACCCTGCTAATACTAGAATCATCACATTTTATCTAGATTATGGAGAATCCCATCTCCCCTCTTTGGTATCTTTCCAGATACCAATCAAAATTTGGGACATCACAGTTTATCGATGCATAATCGATGAAGGTGCATCCACATGTATCATGTCCAAAACTGTATGGAAGAAACTCATCTCTCCCGAGATAATACCATCCACCATCACTTTGAGAGCTTATGATGGAAGACCATCCTCTCTTGAAGGGCTCTTTCGAAATGTCCCCGTCGAACTCGGGGGAAAAACCATCATTATCGACATTGAAGTTATCGACGCCCCGCTCTATTAAAATATCTTGTTCGGATGTAGATACATGTATGCTATGAAGGCAATAGCCTATTCTATGTTTCGAATGATGATGTTCCCCCACAATGGGAAGATCATCACCATCGATCAGGTTTCACATTACGAGCCTAACTGATGCAGGAGCATCGTCAACATCAAGAGAGCCAGCACGGAAGTGAAGGACAGTTGGGCAAGCGCCAACATGAATTTTGAAAATACCTTGAAGTTGTTGCGCAATATTAAATGAGCCATTAAGAAGAGGCTCACTTGTATAATGTAAGTGGACCTTGAGCGATTCACTCTCGTCCTTAGTAGGTAGAAGGCATTTAAAGTAGTTAATGCAGGTAGATAGAATTTAATTCTAGATTAGACTGTTTGAGAGCGCAAGAGGGAAACGAGATATAGACACCCTCATTGTGTATTGTAATATTAAAGGGGGAAGATTATGAAGCATTTGAGCATAGGAGCGAGCAGAGAGCTGTGTAAGAACACCCATGTACAAGCATTTGAATTAATAGAAAGAGTTGATTCAGATTCATGGTTTGTGTTGTTCTCTGTGTATTGATGTTGACTGATATGCTCATGAATGTTTGCTTCCTGTTACACATTTGCTTTATATGTTGTGTATATGATTTCATGGTTGAGTTGAAGTCTGAGAGGAAGTAGGAATGAGTTTCAATTATTTCTCTATATGAGCCAAATAATTACTGCAAGGAGTGCAGTTGAAGTGTCCACAAGGAGTGCGTTGACAGAAGGGTTCAGATAGAGATAGCTTTTGGTTCCCATTCGCTCTAAGGTGCAGACAGGTATAGGAGCCATGCAAGGCTTGCGCAGGCCATGTGAAGCTTCAGGGTTGCGAACCTGAGTGAAGCGTTGAGAGATTGTTGCTATAGGTGTGCACTTGGTCGAAAGGAATTCAACACTGAGAAGTGTCTGAAAGTTGCCGCAAGGAGTGCGTGCAAGAGCCTTTTCTAAGGCTCAGAGTTAAAAGAAAGCTCAGGAAGGATAAGGCCTTCGAAGCTGTCAAAGAAAGAGCAATAGAATTTGTACCTGGAAGATTCAAGAAGGTGTCGTAAGTTTGTCGGAGGTGGACGAGTTCAACGGAAGAACGCTTAGTCATTTCACAGATTTCTCAAAGGAGGAACGGACGGTCGGAATTCTCTGAGGAGAATTCGCAACATCCCGTGAGCCGTTAGATCTCACATAGGTGCAGGGGAGATATGCTGAGTATTCCCAAAGGGTTCAAAGCTCAGGAGGGATAGAACCATTGATCCAAGTCACAAGAGTCGTTGGATCTACCCAGGGATTTCCATATCGGGTTTTCGCAAGTGGTAGTTCCGTGAACTTGATAACGGGAATCACAAATTCATGATATGTGATATCCCGAAAGCTAAGTAGATAGTGTGGGGCCACAGAAGTCGGTGACATGGACAGGTGGCACACCATTTCGGGGTTTCGCAGCGAGAAGTCCCGAACATTGACATCAGGATTCGCGATCCCGCGAAGTTCGAAATCCCGACAGAGGTGACGGGGCGTTGAAGGGTCAAACTCGCACGTGCGTCAGAGTTTCAGTATATCGGGAATCGGGAGTCAGGGATACAAGTTACTTTACATCACAAGTGCCGAATTCGCGATAGAGGAAATCCCGATAGGAAAAGGTCAGCGTTGACTGATTCTTGGGTCTCAGGGATTCGAGAGACCTACTCTCGACCATTGGATTCGTGAAGTCGCGAGTTTCGATCTCCCAAGTATAAAGAGGAGATCCCGTGGAGACTGTTGTGGGTGCATAATTCCCAATAGGGAATTAGAAGAGACTTAGAGTTCTTCGGGCCGTGTAATAGGAAAGATCCTAGGAGTCGACGTGGACCTTCCGAACTACGGGTGTGTTGGGAGGGCGTCTTGACATCAAGTGGTATCAGAGCCCAGAAAGGTTCTTTTCTTTCTGTAGCAGCGAAAGAGAATTCACCATGCCGCCGAGGAGAAGGGACATGCAAACACCCGATCCACCATAGGATAGGGAAATGCCGAGGAGGAGAGGCAGGGAGATGACAGATCCAACCATGGAGAGAGAAATGTGCGATCTACGATCTAGACTCGAAGACATGGAGTCAACGCAAAGACACACAGTCGGTGCGGGGGATCTTAGTGATTCCGAAAGTGAGGTGGAGGTTGAACGAGAAGAGGAAGTTTCCGCCGAAGATGCATCAAATGAACATTTGATCAAAGCTATTGCCAGGATGGGTGCAAGAGAAAATATGGACATTCCAGTTTATGAGGGAACCTTGGATGCAGAGGAGCTTCTAGACTAGATTAGAGCTCTAGACACATACTTCGACTATGAAGATGTCGAGGAGGACACGAAAGTCAAGCATGCTGTCACGAGATTGAAGGGACATGCAACATTGTGGTGGGATGAACTACAAGCTGACAGACGCTGCAAGGGCAAGCAAAAGATTAAGAGCTGGGGCATAATTATCGCTAAGATGAAGTCGAAATTCATCCCCAGGGATTATCAAATTACTCTGTTCAGGAGAATGCAGAACCTGAGACAGAAGCTGATGTCAGTGAAAGAATACACTGAGGAACTCTATAAACTGAACATCAGGGCAGGTCATTGGGAGAGCGATGATGAAAAGGTTGCCAAATATATGAATGGCCTGAGATATGATATCCAGGATGAGATGAGCATGGTAACCATATGAACGGTGGAAGATGCTTATCATATGGCTCTGAAAGTGGAAGAGAAGCTAAGCCGAAAGCAGAGTCAGAGGGGCTGAGGAAGAAGTCAGCCCAGAGGAAAATCAGTTGCCCAGGATAAATATCAGAAGCCCAAAGAGGACTGGAAGAAACCTTAGAATCAAACTGAGAAAGGTGGAACCTCACAGAGAGGATAGCATACTGAGCAGAGAGGAGATTATGCCGACAATAACAGTTTTCCTCGTACTAGAGGCAGAG
>SNQJ01S0037780.1:181762-198538 GCA_010110895.2 Picea sitchensis
AAACATAAGAGACTCAGATTTCTAAGAGTTGGAAAAGAAAAGAAGAGTGAAAGGTTGGAGCTTGTGCATACATATGTATGGGGACCAACTCATGTATCATCTCTTGGTGGCTCTCATTATTATGTTACTTTTATTGATTATGCAACTAGAAAAACTTGGGTTTATTGCATTAGACAAAAATCTGATGTTTTTAATACTTTTAAGAAATAGAAATCTTTGGTTGAGAATGAGACAGGAAAATGATTGAAGTGTCTCAGATCAGACAATGGAGGTGAATATTGCAGTAAGGAGTTTAATGATTACTGTTTATACTATGGGAGTCATAGAGAGAATAAAATTCTGAGAACACCACAAGAAAGCCATATTAAGCCATTCTTCCAAAAAACTACTTATATCTATGAAAGTTCACAAATATCCATTTTAAAAACCATTCTTCCAAAAAATAATTATCTCTTATTTCTGCAGTGGAATAGATGTTCTTATATAGTATTTCATGTACATGAAGAAAACACAAATATGCACATGTATATTAAGTCATTCTTCAAATACCATTTAAATCTTTCATCTTTGGAATGTATTCATATTACATATAATCAAATGATCTTTGAAATTATGTGTGAGCTAGCTCACATATACAATATGTGTGAGCTATCTCACATATACATATGCATAGCTTATTTGTAAATATACTTGAATGTTGGTTTTTATGGTTAGTAACCAATTTAGTTAAGAGTTTGACAATACCCTAGCAAGAAGGAATTCACTTCGTTGTATGTAGAAAACAAAAATTCCCATACTATGTCATTCTTGGACAAGAAAGCAAGGAATGCAATCGAAGAAAATTTAGAAACTTTTCCTTTTCTGATGTGGGATAGAGTCTGTTCTCAAATAATCAAATGTTAAAGTTCAAAATTAGGTCTTCATCATGATCTAAACTTAAATAAGTTTGAATGTACACCATTTAAGAAAACGTTAAGATTATATAGGGGTTCTATATATTTCAAAATAATTAATCAAAACGTTTAATAGGAAAGACTAAACTAAAAATTTGAGAAAACTAAAATTTGATAAAAGTAAAAAATATAAGCTTATTCAAAATAAGCTTGAACACTTTTATATAAAACCCCAACATAATAGCAAGTTAAAAATCACTAATGTTAAATGAACATACATTTATGAATCATCCTGAATGGACGCATCCTTCCCAGGTATGGGTGTTTCCTCTACTTCCTCCTCAATCCCCATCTCCCTCCCAAGAACACTCTCGGGTACGCTCTTTTCCACATTACCCTATATAACACATTTCAAATTTAAATGATTATAACACATTAAATTTAAATGATTTTAACACATTAAATGATACCTATGAACTTCCACCCTCTTCAAACTCTCCCAATGATAATTGAGACAAGCCTCCCAAGTAGTAGGAGATGGAATAGGGATATGTGAACAACACAACTAACAACTAAATCTAGGATTCAATGTGTTCACATTTATACAAAATTATAAATGGTGTTGATCTTATTCAAAATATTGGAGATTGGACAACTAAAGTGCTCATTTGTGGATATTAGAAAACAAATACCTGATTCAACCCATGCAAATTTAAACTTGTGGAATCAAGTCCTGTATTTACTGGATATTCATTTAACATATATCCAAATTGAAATTAATGAAAATAAAAACTAGATTATTTATATAGATACAATGATATCTAAATCTAAAATTAGAAGTAAACTATCCTAAAATGCGTCAAAATTTTACTAACTATAACACATACCAATATGTTGTTAGGGTCATCATTCTGAATGACCTTCTTCCAACCATCACGAATTTTTTTTGCATATTCCTTAAGATCTTCTACTGACATGGTATCTAACTCCACATCTATTTTATAAATAAATATGGCCCAGGAATTGACTTCTGCTCGTTGACGGTTCAAGCCAACACAACACCATAAAAAATCGTCTCTTTTCCTAGCCTCTTTTCCAACCTCTTATGAAGCTCACAACTCTGAATGTGAAGAAAATTATCCTGATGGGTGATATACTAAAGGTCATGGAGGCCTCGACAGTGTTTCATTTCAATATGTCCCTTTTCGATCATATGTCCATCGTTTACCAGTCCCATAATAATCAGACGGTAGAATAATATAATCAAGTTGTATGTCCATGAAAAACTCTGCATAAAAGTTTATTTCAAAATAGTGTGGAACCTCATCATTCCATGACAATTTCCCATATGCTGCCAAAAATATGTTATACAGATGTCCTACAATGTCGGGGTGCTTAAAATATTTCACCTTTAACATCTTCGGCTTTGGCCCATCTTTGAAACTGAACATCGAAATTGTGTTTTCTTTTAAAACTTTATTTTTTACTGCATCCCATTTATCGAGGCCCATCACCTCTGACTTTCATCGCCTCATTAGATCAATACAATTGTCAGTGGTTGGCCCCATCTTTTGATATGCATCCATAAAGTTTTGCAATGAATGAAAAACAATATGAAAGCTTTGTTTACTCTCTTGAGGGAGTTCCAAGACCTCCAAATCATTTTCCAACCTCATTTTAACACTTAAGCATCGCTCAAGGGTCATTGCTTCAGTAATCTCTTCCCAGGTAAGTTCATCACCAATATTCGAAGGATAGGTGGACGTAGGCATGTAATATTTTGTTTCTTGATAACACAGCCTCCTAAATCCACCTTCACCCTCTGCACCAATATTAGAATCTTTGTGACACCCACTCTCTCTTTCATTGTCGTCCCTTGCTCTAAACTCATTGTCTACACACACATTTGAAAGTAATTACAACATTTAACTTGACATAAATTTAAATACACAAAAAGACAAAAAAAATAAACAAAATCAAAGAAAATTACCAAAAATATTCTCTTGTCATGAGTTATTCCCTACATTCTCAGGTATAGGAGGATCAATGCACAAACTATATAAGAAGGTTGCATCCATAGCACTTTCTTAAGCACATTATGCATTTTATCTATTCACATACTCGTTTGATAATCTCCTTAGACGAGATTGTCGTTGGTCACTTGGAGTCTTAGTGGAAAAAGGAGTTCATCTTCTTGCTTCTTGGGAGAGCCTAGAGGGTTTGCAAGGAATATTTGGATAATCCCATGTCGACCTCTCTCCTCAATATATATCCTTTGGAAATTCATTAAAATTTATTCACAAGACAAGTACGAGTTAATATCTCTAACATTGACCAACAAAAAATATGAAGAAAGAAAAAAAAATAAGACAAAATTAATAGAAATGTTATTTATGTTAGATACAATTATAATAGGGTGATTCATAACTCCACTACCCATGCCCATTTCATATATATATTGGTTTCTTAATATTAGCACAAATAACCTTGGTAAATCCGCCAAGAGTACATGGGTTAAAATATGGTAACAGAGTAGCGATTATCTATATGGGAAATCATATTTCATGCATCATATAGGTATGGAGCACAGTCCATGAAAATAAACAATTAACTTTATGCCATGTTTGGTTGGATGGAAGAAATATTCCATCTACAAAGCAATGGAAGTAAGTATCAACAGGTATGCATTACACTTGGGGGGGCATTAATAGAGAAAATGTATTATATGATTGCAAGTTGTTGGAATTTTGTTTATGATAGACCCTTTTATATACTAAGCGTATATAATTAGATGATTTGACACTGCTAAACATTCATTTATATGCAGTTATAAGGTGTTTTTTATTTTCTTACCGACCTTCTCCCAGTTACCCCATCGATACAGGGGATGAGAATGGCCTCTAAATCATTTTGGTAGATCCATCCTGTTAGAAATCCCGTGGACAACTAGGACTTGGCCGGGTTATTCCAATGCTTGTGTAAATACAAAGGGTAATACATCACCATCTTCAACTAGTATCTTATCCAAAGGGTAATAGAAGCTCATCTTCAACTAAATGCTTGTGTAAATACAAAGAGTAATATATCATTAACAAGGGTCTTTCAAAAGGTATATACTCTTATCTAATACATATGGGTTTTACTTACTCTAATTAAGAGAGAGCTAAAGCAATGGAATCAGATTCATATCTTACACGTATGAGCTATGTGAATATTATAATATAGTTAAGAGTGTAGAGTTTCAATCTAACGTATATGCAACTAATCACAAGAATGATGATGCAAGTTCAAATTGCATTTTTGCTATGATCTTTTCATTGTGTTCTTATCAGTTTTCTTGGGTATCATTAATTCTGTTCTATTTTTGAGTCTTCATACTTTTAAGCCCTTCTTTGTTGAAAATAAACACTATCTTGACTTTTGGAGGAATCATAATTGGTATCTCTGTACTGGCATTGGATTTAGACATTTGGATTTAAATTTGTTATTTCTTATCGTTCTATAAATGAGACATTGACATGAAATGTTCATTACTTGTGTCTTTTTGTTACAGTGCAAAGTACTGTAACATATTAATGTTGTGGGAATAATTGCAGTGGACATTTTCCCCGTGTTTCAAGGTTTATTTCTATCTATTGTAAATAATTGTAGTGGCCATTTTCCCCCTGTTTCAAGGTTTATTTCTATCTATTGTATGTGATATTTTGTAGATTTTAAACCCGTTTTCTTCTATTTTCGTAAATAAGGGCTTCTACTACGAAATATTGATGTCGCTTTTATCATTTCAATTATCAATGAAAAGTGATTTCCGTTAAGCATATTTCGCATTCATTCCTATGGTTGAGAGGGTAGAAATGACTACGTTGAATATACTACCTATGTTTCATCGTTTGTTTTCTATTTGTTGAGTGCTACATTAATGCATTTCAGCTAACATATTATACCGTACCTATGTCATGTCGATATTTTATAACGTATTACAATGTAATTATATGTTATAGTAATATGTTGTCGTAATATTACATTGTAATATGGTTATACTGATATTCCAATGTTATAACAAGCTTGAATATACTACCTAAGTTTCTATGGTATCCGTGCCTCTAGAGGTTGAGGGAATGGACTTCGAATATATCGGGCTTCTATGTTTCAAATTTTGTTTCTTTTACCTATACTAGTTTTATAATGGATAATACTGTTTTGCTCTCAAGTAGCCTTGTCACACCCCGGGAATCAAACCTTCATAAAGTTTGACTTTTGCAAAGTCCTGGAAAATACAATGTAACCAACAATTTTTTAAATTTTAGGGGTACAAGGTCATCCAGGTATCAGTCTCACTTGATCCATAGCTGTTAACCATCATGTAACATCCCTGCCTCGGGCGCATTGAGCAACCATTCTTTGGAGGACACTTGTTCGTAAGGGATACTACACACTCATTATGATATTAACACATTTTTCTTTGATTATGATGTGTCATGGTAGATGACATGTTGTTTCCACCGCATTGACATAGATGTGTGCTATCAATTCTACCACCGAAAGGCAGGTTTTGGACCTTGAAGATGTATCGATGAACCCCTTTGGACTCCGGATTGAGTCGTGGAGTGTGCTATTGGGTTTGGATTGATTTATTGTGATATTAATACATTTTGATTTGATGCTATGATGTGGACATGTTCTGAAAATATTGTTGATGATGGCACGTGTCTAGCTTTTGTTGACCAGATCACATATGGGAGGGCCACACACAACTACCGTGAGAGGGTTGAGGGAGAGGTGTGGACAACAACCTACCACAATCTTACTATCACCCTTGACCGTGGCTCAACTCCAGAGGGTTAACGGGACACCTAGTTCGAGGGGACCCGCTGAGCAAAGTTGCTGAGGATAGATTCCATGGATAGCCACCACCATGACTTAAGGCATGCAGTAAATAAGGTAGCCCTGGCCCTTAGAATCCCCTAGTCTCCCAATGTTCGGCTTCTAGTGGAGTGTTGACCTAGTAAGGCTGATGTCTACCAATCACTAAGAGGTGAGTGGCACCCTTTGAGGTGGAAAGGCCCTCAAGGGCACGCCAAAAGTGAAACAAAGCAGAGGTGCGGAGTGACACCTTGGAGTAAGGTGGAAAGGCCCCAAGTGGGCATGTCATGCAAAATAAACAAAAGAAGTGAGTGGCACCCTTTGGAGCACATATGCATCCCCGGCGGGAATGTCGCCAAGAATGATATGAGGTGAGTGGGAACCCTTGAGCACCTAGGTGTCCTTAAGGGCATGTCGCGTTGATGTTGATAGAGGGTTGAACCTAGATCGCCCTAAGACAATAAACACATTAAGAAATTTTAAAACAAATTTAATTAAATTTCCCAGTCAGTCCCAAATTCCCAAGTCTAAAACTTTTTAGGGGTAAAATTTTGTCTACGCTTAAGAAAATATACATATAAAAATAAAACAATAAAATTTAAAACTAAAAAACCACCTATACCCAGTTTTGGTCTCATAAATTTTGGGTGAAATGAAGAGAGTAATAAATTAATTAAAATCTATGGATATAAAATTGTAAAGTATAACAATTTATTTTAACTTTTGATAATTCTAAAAAGGTGCTAAATTAATAATAAAAGTAAAAGAGGATAATTTGCACAACTTCCTTTCTAGCTCAAATAAAAAGGAAGGAAGGAAATGTAGAAATTAGGAAATTAGGGAAAGGAGGGAACCCAAAGAGGGAAAAGAGGTGGGAACTGGAAAAAGCAGAAACCAACTTAGGGAAAGAATCAACATTTAAGAAACTTCTAATTTTGAATTGATTTAGCAAATTTTTTTTAGGGAAAGATTTTAAAACCCAGAATGGAATCTAGGGACATCTAGGGGAGTTATTTTTAGGAGTACACCTAGGTGTGTGAGGGAAATAAGATAATTAGTAAATTAAAGAAAATAAATTTTGGAGTGGAAAGTGGGGATGACACTTGTATGAAGTAGAATTTTTAGAACATTTTTAATTAAAATGTAAATATATAAAAAAAAAAAAAAAAAAAAAAAAAAAAAAAAAAAAAAAAAAAAAGAGAAAGGAGGAGAAGGAAGAAGGGATCGACTATTAGCATAACGCTACACCATAGGGATTAGTGACTGGACTAATTTACTTGTGGGAGTTAGTATCTCCCACTTGAGAGTGGTAGCTCTGGCTCATGTAGGTGAGCTTGTGGAGCTAGACACATACCATCTCGATAGGTGTGGCCCCTTGCTCTTGGGGCTAAGGGGGTGCTGCAGTACCCCTAGTAAGTTATCGGGATGTGTTCTGCTATAGTCTCGAATGAACCCATGAGCTTGGAGTGGAACTGAGCGGACGCCATTCTAGGAAGGTGATAAACTATATGCTTTTATTTTTGTAGAGTATAATGCATTAAGACTTATGCTAGGATCTCAAATTGATTGTAAATGGTTTGGGTTATCTTGTTTTCTTGATGGTCTCTACGCCTTCTGTATTGTATGCTCCCGTTGTTGTGATTCTACCCCAAAGATTTTATTTCACCTCTCAACTATAGATTTACCAGCCTCGCATTAAGAATTTATCACATAATTTAAGTGTATTGGTGTGATTATTTGTGTTTGTATTTGGCTCCGGTTGCATGGAAATTTGCTCCTCTATCCTGCTTGATTTTTATGATGGAATTTATATGTCCGAGTCGAATCCTGAAGCTATATGTCTGAGTTTTTGAAAGAATTTACATGTCTGAAACACATTAATTGTCCGAACTGACTGTAATGCATTTTATGTTAGAATTTATGTAATGTAATTTTATGTAGTGTAATTTTATGTTTAAAATTCACATAATGCGTTTTATGTTTAGAATTTATTGTCTGAATGTTGTAAATGTCCAATTGACTTTAACGCATTTTAATGTTTAGAATTTTGAAATTTTGAAGTCCCTGCATTGTCTGGAAAACCATGCACAATGAGGTTGGAGGAATCATCTGGAATGAGGGGATTTATGCTTATGTTTTTCAAATTCCTTACCCATTTTCATCACAACCTCTAAATCATTCCAGCAATCCATCTTTCTAAACAATGCATCAATTGAAGAAGGCATATGCTACGATTGGTAATGAAGCTGTATCATACAGTGAAGGTTTTGTATCTTGATTTAAAAGCATGAATCGAGACCTTTTAAACCCATTTCATTTTGCCTCTGCCACTGTAATAAAAACCACCTAATTTCTCCATGCAAACTATGTGGAAACCGTTTCATTTTTCCTCTGCCACTGCAATAAAAACCATCTAATTTCGCCCTACAACCTATAAGGAATATCATACCCTTTCACTGCTAGTTTGCGCGCATCTCAAATGTTGCATGCACCCTCTCAGAATTGTATAAAATGGTTGCCTCGAGCCTTTACCTTGGTAAGTCGTTGGCACGACTGAGAGGGTTTCAGGGACGCCAGATAGACTACTAACTCCATACCGAATCGACATTGGTTTCTGTAAGATGCCTATTTGACAGTTGCAAAATTGATTCTTGAATTTCCTGCATGCAGTCACAGCCTTTAATTCTTTGGCACCGGTTTAGTTACCTTTGCTTATTTTCCTTTTATTACTTGGTAGTCGTGACCTGGTAGTCACTAATTCTACTCCTTTGTCAACACCTCTCACAGCCTCCGTGTTAACGGCTAACTGCAACTTCCTTCGTGTTTTTAGTTTATGCCTTAATAAGGTGAATGGCTAGTAAAAGAAAGGCATTGGGATTAAACTAGAATTTAGGTGTCAGAATGAGTTGATTTGTGCATCATAGATAGCAGCTACCTTTAGATTTAACAGGGAACTTTTAATGATTTTACCTTTTCCATCAATGTAAATAAGACATGCATGTAGACTCCCAATCCGATGGTTATAATCTGTCAAGTGGAAGATTGTCTTCATTATGGAGATTTCGTAGTTATTAAAAATTTATAAGGATGTTCAATATGAATTATTGATATTACTATCCCCTCCCTTGAGATTACTTGTATTACGCTTCTAATCATTTTATATTATTTTGGTAAGGCTACATTACAGTGAAATTTTGGATGTATATAACTCCTTATAGATCAACAAATGGCTTCATGATTATTTGTGTATCTAATAATCTAACCATCTATCTAAAATTGGATAAAAATAAATTGTCTTAATATAAAATCTTAGTTGGTATTGTTTAATATATTTTGTATTGTGTTAATAATTGTTTAGTGGGTATTGTCTTTAGTTGGCATTGTACTAAATATAAATTGATTATGGTTAATGTAAAATAGGCATGGTTTTAATATAACTTGGATTCCTGTATGTCTTATTTGATTTGAACATGCTACAACCATTCAAACATGTTACAATAAGTATAGATGTCAAGATACAGTCAGAATGTTGTCTAGTTTCATTTAACTTTTAATTTAGTTTTCTCTTTTCTCATTTAAATAATAACTATCCTTCTTTAATTTTTATCCCTTCTATTATGTTATGTGGTGAACCAATAATGTACATGAACCATCATAGGGTAGACTTTTATTTTACAAGAGTGGATGAAGAGAATGATTACTTTAGAAACTTGATTTAGACATCCTCATAGGTTTAGAAGATACAGTTTAATTATTATTATATTAAACAATGAAGTGCCTTTATTAATAATAATAAATTATTAATAATATAGTATGGAAGAGGAATTGATAAAAGTGGATATGATGTTACACCCACTTCTTGGGACATAGCTGTGTGTATCTGCTAGATGATTTTAGATACTGGGAATCAAAACAAAAATACCTTTAGAAAACAATAATAATATTTTAAGGCCGCATTGATTTTAGATGGTACGATGATGACATTTGTAAGATTAAAATTGCACAAATGAGTTGGTTCTAAGACTAATTTAGATTTCATCTTAATGTCATTATGCACTTTAGACATGCAAAGTTCAGCTCGTAATGGAGGTTGGAATAAACCGTGTTAATTGCCTTACTTGCCTTATATTAATTGTCATTGTCATGAAATTAGAATGAAGGTACACTTCCCAAGTAATATTGTAATCGTATGATTTTAAGGGATGGAAATTTAATTTTAAAAATGTAGAAACCTTGGCTAATATTATTAATCCTTCATATGTCAACTATAAATGTTTACCAATATTTTTAAAATATCTTAAAATTTCAAGTATTTTATATAATTTTTATAAAAATTCTTGATGCATTTTTAAGGTAAAATAATTTTTATCCTATAGAATTTAATGTAATCATTTTAAAATAGCTAATCTGCTTTTGGAAAAACCATGGAAAATTAGCCCATGAGCTAAGTTAGCCCTAAATCATCCCCGATCAGAATAGTAGTGAGTAAATTAATGGGTTAATAATGTTTCACTAATACAATTTTCCTTAATGTAGATAACCTCGTTGATTGCGATATTGATGGGTATGTCCTAGCTTTAGTAGGTTTGGTTGTGTTGGGCTGGATGTAGACACCTCCTTGTTCCTTAGAATAGTCACCACCAGACCCTTTAAAATGGTTAAATTGAAGGGAACTTGTATTGAGTGTTGCTTATGTTTCCTTGAGGTCCTAACCATTGCATGGTAGGATGGTGGGTAGTTAGTCTTTTATTCTTATCGATTGTTTATCACTTTGCTTCGATGCTTGATGTGCGCCTTAGATCTTTATGTTGTCGTCAAATTTCATGCATCATGTTCATCATCGTATGGCTAATGCATCTAAATGTACTTATTATCCCTGGATACACACACTATCAATAATGTAAAAAATAGTTGCATTGTTAGGTTGGTCTTTGTACTGTTGGAGGTCTGCTACATCAAAACTACTCACATATTGGTTATTTTAAGTCTAGGATGGGGAATGACCAGCCAACATGTTGCTCTCCCAACCATTGAGTGGTTGTCTATGGTAAGATATCATGTCACCAGTGAAGGTTTTTTTGTAGTATGTAAACTCTTTATGTCTATATTAGACTTTAATATCCAAAAAGAGGTATTCGTTATAATTATTCCTTTAGTCAAAGGGTCTATACAATTAAAAACAACACCAAAGTGGGAGATTGGTTCCTTTTTGAGCATTTTAGTATGATAAGAGTCTATGGTTTGGAAGAGAAGCCACATCAAAAGTGAGTGTTGAATTTGGTTGTTCTAGAGACCTAAAAAAAGTGAAATTCAGTGCTAGTTGTTGACTAAAAAAGCCAAGAATATTACATTAAATGTTGATCGAAGGAATTTCAAGGAAAAACCAAATTCAACAGTAGGCTCTCATGTATTACATAGATATGTGACCAAGACTCATGGCAATATGAAGAAATTGAAATAGATATTAATCAAAGTGGAGAAATAGTTGAGGCAAGATAAAGTGGTTACTACAACAAGGATTTCCAGAATCAACAATCTCTAGAATACATATGATACTCTAATACATATATGTAAAATGGATTTATAAATTGAATCCCTAAAGATTTGAAATTTTTATAAAATACTAAACGTTTGAAATAAAAAGTTTGATAGTTTGAATTTTTTATGAATTTTATAAAATACAAAACATTTGAAATGACAACGACTTGGTCACAGGGGGCCAACCATGTGGCCAAGACATCGGCGTGCCCACGGCTTGGCCACAAGAATGGCCCCTGCAGCCAAGTCACAACCAATTTTAATAAGATATTATTATGCAATGTAAAGCAAGGCATTTGAATCTAAGTCTTTAACACCGAGTGAAAGACAATCGACTGGACTCGGCTAACTCCGCCTGTGCAATGTAATTAACCACTTAAATGCTTACTTTATTCTTAATATTTGATTGTTAAATGTCTATAATAAATTTAAAACTTAATATGTGATTGTTAACGTCTATATCAAATTAACTAAATCCATTTTTTTTAAAATGATTTCCATATTAGTGTCTATATATCAAATTCCCATTTTAAGTAAATCCATATTGTTTATAAATCTATTGTTTGTGTGTATAATTTGGACATATAAACAAGTGATTTTTAAATTGCCTTCCCATTTTATTTTAAATTTATTAAAAAAATTAAATATATATGTTTTGGAAATATTTTATGGTTTGTATATTTCTCAAATACTCCTTTACAAATTACAAGATGTATTAATTAATGTACAACAAGGAATTTTATATCAAATAATATGTAAAATAATATTTATAATCCTATGATAATCTAATATTACATATTTAAAATCATTTATAAATTGAATTTAAAGATTTAAAATTTTTATAAAATAAAAAACGCTTTGAAATTAAAACTTGACAATTTGATTTTTTATGAATTTTTTAATAAAAATACAAAATGTTTGAAATGATAGTGACTTTAAAAGTGAGACAGGCTGCTGGCATGCCCATTGCCTTTACTAATAGGGTTGTCCTCATGAAGAACCACTACCACCACCTTAATCTTAGTATTACTTGATTGTTAAATGTCTATATCAAATTTAAAAAACTTAATATTTTGCTGTTAAATGTATATATAAAATTAACTAAATCCATGTTGTTTATAAATCATTTATTAATGTCTATATCAAATTCTCATTTTCAGGTAATTCCATATTGTTTATAAATTTATTGTTTGTGTGTATAATTTTAAGATATAAACATCTAATTTTTAAATTGTCTTCCTATTTTATCTTTAAATTTATTAAAAAAAATTCAAAATATATGTTTTAAATTTTTCTATTATATATATATATATATATATATATATATATATATATATATATATACATATATGTATATATATATATATATTGTAAATATAAGAACATATTTATATTTAAAGGAAAAATAAATAGAAGAACATATTTATATTTAAAAAAATAGAAGAACAGATTTATATTTAAAGAAAAAGAAATAGAAGTAGATTTATTTGTATTATATTTACAATAAATATTATTTGTTACAAAGATTAAGAAGATTTTCATCAAATAATATTTGAATATAACCAAAAGAATGAAATATATTTCTATGCATAAATTTATTTGAATTAAACCACTTAATAAATTATATGGTTGAACAATAGACCAAAACTATTACCAGTGAATACATTATTGTCTTTAAATCTAAACAGGATCAGAACAAATGCGCACATACCAAATCTAAAATCTAAATACTAATTAACAAATTTAAAATAAACATAAATATAAATGTTACACAGTACCAAGAAATGTGTGGAAGTAGGAAGAATTGATCTATACGTTATTCTTATTAACTAAAGCAATGGAATTGAAGAGACTAAAACCTTTCTTCAAATTCTCTTGAGACGAAATTTATGGTCAAATATTTTTACACTATATGTGGAATATATACTTAATTATATTATAGAAAATAATATCTCTCACAGTTATTCGGTTCATGCATTTGAAATAACAATAATCAACATAAAATTACTTTCTTGATCCACCCAATGGATCCTTGCATGTTAAACATATATATAATTTTAGGATTAAATTAACCAATGTATACATACTCTATGGTGGTTCGATACGATTCAATCAATGCTACATGCTTGGATTGTTGCATAATGTAACATGTAAAAATTTACAGAAACAAACTTTGAATTTACAAGTACATACACTAATGTAAGTCATTACGATCCAGTGGGCACGCCAATGACTTGGCCACATGGCTGGGCCCCCGCGGCTAAGTCATAGTCACATGGACTGTGACTTGGTCATGGGGGGCCATCCCTATGGCCAAGCCATGGGAACGCCAAAAATCCACAAATAAAAGACCACGTGACAATGCCAATGACGTAGGCATGCAAAGTGGTATACATTTTTTTGTTTTTTAACTCATCGATTACTCTGACAGTTTTAGAAACTGACATCACCGTGTTTCGAGATCTACTACAGGAAAAACCCAGTTTTGTTATCATGCTGGTAGGGGAAATATTTCTTCTAGCTATACCATACTATATAACACATTTATGCATAGAATTTTATAACACTTTTATAATTAGAATGCAATCTTTTGAACTATTACACATCATAGTAAATTCATTTTAATCTTGGACTCAATAAATATTCACATAATTTTTTAGATGTCGAAAAGATAGAGGGTTAAGAATGAACTATACAAGTTTATTTTTATTTTATTATGATTTTTATAAATATCCTCACATCTCTTTTAGTTACTCGCGGACAAGGCATAAGGGAAATAAAATTCTTATTTTTTCTAGGCAAGATAAGTTTTTTTTTTTAAATATGAATGTTTAAACAAATTGTAAAGGTAAATTTCGACTAATTCAGGCTAAGATTTTGTACCAATCCAAATTCAGACAAAAATTAAACCCCAACTTTATTTCCATACTAGGAAGAATTATGATATTTGACTCGTGATTTCACTATGTTCCAAACGGTTTCAAGAATATGTGAATCAAACCCAAAACATATTGAAATCAAAACTATGCAAATTTGTTTTACCTTGAAAACAATAACACTCAAAGTTAAATCATGTATCATATGAAGTGGATTGTGACTTGGCCGCAGGGTCCCAGCCCTATGGACATGCCGTTGGCATGCCCACGGCTTGGCCATAGGGCTCACCCCCATGACCAAGTCACAGTAAAAATACGACATATAAATTAAATTTATAAATTATAAATTACAATTAAAATATAAATTATAAATTACATAATATAAATTTAAATTTACAACTAAAATTTAGGCTTACCTATAGCTCGACCCACCCGACCACCCGCAGGACCCCCCGCCAACACAACAGTTTGACATTCATGCCAAGAGCTCCCACACACTCACCAAGAGGTCACTCACTATCACTCGCTAAAATGTCACTCACTATCACTTGCCAAGAGGTCACTCACTATCAAAACCACCAAGAGATGAGAAAAATGTTACAATTACGATGTCTGGTTAATATATAATCATTTTTGGGCCGAAAAAATATTTCGGCCAAAACTATAGTTCGACCGAAAGAATAGTTCGGACGAAACATTCTTTCAGCCAAAAGAGTTTTTTGACCTGAATATCTTTCAGTCGAAGACAGATTTTTGGATGAAAAAAAATCGTCCGACTAAAATTCTACATGAAAATCGAGGGCATCATCACTATACCGTTTGATTTGATGTTCAAAGGTTCGATCGAAAAATATTTTGGCCGGACGAAATATATTTCGACCGAAAACAAATATTAGGTCGGTTGAAAAAATGTTTTTCAGAATTTTGGAGATCAGATTGTCATGAAAGTGTTACCCACCTCCGTGAATTTACCCCTATGTCTTTCCATGCCTTGTGATTTCTAAGTCTTTCCATGTCTAGGCCTTACATGTATAGGAGTGCGAGGGAGAGAGAGGAAGACAAACATAGGGCGTAGATGTAGGAGAGAGAGAGAGAGAGATGGGGGAATGAAAAATATCAAATAACTTATAAGAGTGCATGCGTGCTCTTAGGAATGCATGAACATTCCTATAGTGCATGTGCACTATTAGGAATGTGTCCACATTCTTAAGAACATATGCACATTATTTTGAGTTGATTTTTTTTTGGGTAGGGGATTAGCAACGTGTATGGTGACTTGGTTGGCTCTAATTTAGGTTCAAGATGGCAAACCTAGTGGTTTGTTATGGAAATTGATAAAAACCTCCATTTTTGTGAATACCTCTCTATATATGTAACATCCCTCTCTAGCGCACTGAGAAAACATATTCTTTGAGGACACTTGCTCGCAAGTGATCCAGACTATTATGATATTAAAACATTTGTCCTTGATTATGATGCGTTATGATAAATGACATGATGTTTAATGCATTGACATAGATAGGTTCTATTGACTCGGCTTTACTGAGTGTGCAAGGTTTTGGACCTTGAGGATGCAGAGGCATCGACGGAACCCCTTGGACTCTGGATCGAGTCAGGGAGTGTGCTATTGGGGCTTGATTGTTCTATTGTGATTTTAGTACATTTGATTATATGATATGATGTGGACATGTTCTGACACGATTGTTGATGATGCAGGCTGATGATATCTTGTCGACCAGACTCACATATGGAGTAAAGGGGCCACACGCGATTACTAGAGAGGTTGAGGGAGAGGTGTGGACAACAACACTACCACAGCCTACTAGCACTCCCATCGTGGCTCGAACTGCAGGTTAACGATTACCTAGTTCGAGAGGATCCACGATGTTGTGAGGGTAGATTGCGACAGTCGCTCACAATAATTCTAAGGGGCATGCAATAAGGCAGGGGCCTTATTCCTTAGAAGCCCTTAATCTCCCACAAGTTCACCTGGCAGAGTGTTGACTCTAGGGGTTATTGATGTCTACCAATCATTCAAGAGGCGAGTGGCACCCTTGGAGCACGTGGTGCATCCTGAAGGGCACGTCGGGCAAAAGAAACACAAGAGGCGAGCGACATCCTTGGAGCACGTGGTGCATCCTGAAGGGCACGTTGCACAAAAGAAACACTAGAGGTGAGTGGCACCCTTGGAGCATGTAGTGCGTCCTGAAGGGCATGTCGCGTTGATGATGTTAAAGGAACAAACCTAGATGGCCTAAGACTAATATCTCATTAAGAAATTTTAAAAAACCACTTCCCTAACTAAAATGTCGCCTAGTTCAGAATCTAAGTCCTAAGTCTAAAACTTCACTAGAGGTAAAATTTTGTCTACCCTTAAGAAAAATACCTTATAAAAATAAAATAATAAATTTTAAACTAAAAACCACTTAAGTAATAGTTGTGGACTTCATAAATTTTTGGGTTAAATGAAGAGAGTAAGAACTTAATTAAAATCTATGGATATCAAAGGTAAAGAAGAAATAAATTATTTAACTTGTGAAAGTGTAAAAAGATATTAAATTAATAATAAAAGGAAAAGAGTAAATAGCGCAACTGCCATTTTGGCT
>SNQJ01S0037781.1:13434-24581 GCA_010110895.2 Picea sitchensis
TTTTATTTTATTTCCTCCAATTTTTTAGATGTCAACCTTGTAGGTTCACATGGTTTAGAAGAAGTAAAATTATTCTCTTGATAGGTGTTAGGGGTGGTCCTTCTAGTATCCATAACCATATTTTTACTTTCAACATTTCTTGCCACTCTGAATGCATTCTCCAATGATTTGGGTTCCAAAAGGAGAACTTCATGTTGAATGTTATCCTTTAAAGTTCCTATGAATACCTCAATAAGGTGATCATTTGGAATATCCATTACCTTTATATTCAATCTTTGGAAGTTCTCAATGTGCTCTGCAACTGAACCCTTTTGCTTGAGATTTATCAATTGGATGAAGAAGGTATTTATCCGTGTATACTCATAGTGTGATATTATTTATTACATGAAAATTTTCCAACTGACAAGTGATTTACAAGAACAAAGCCATCGATACCACACAAACTGATTAGGTTCTAAATATAAGGATGTGATTCATACCTTTTGTGTGTGTGGCACATCATGTAGATCAAATAACTTCTTCATATGGAGTATCCATGTGATTGGATCCTTGCCATCAAGATTCCTCATATCGATCTTAGGAAAGTGGTTGGTCTTCAACCCAAAGATGGAGTTTCTCTAGTCTTGATTCATCTTCCTTGTGTCCTCATTATGAATTTCACGAGATACATTGTCACTTTTAGGTGGCCTCTATATTAGCTACTTTTTCAACCCTTTCATGATCTCCCCTTTTAATCCATTCATCTTAGTATCTGTCATCTCTTCCATATTAGCTTCAGTTGAATCCATAATATTTTATAGTTCATCTTATGTTAATTCCTTCTTTTTCAAATCATCTATTTCCTTGGGAATTTATTCACCTTAATTAAGAGTCCAAGTAGGATTGTCTGAGGGCTTATTTGGTGTAGAATTTCCCTTTTTTGGTGGCATGTTGGCCAAGTATCACTACAAGGTAGGAATTCCTAATTGGCTTAGGCAGAGGTCCCCACAGAAAAGGGAGTGTTATGTGCTATAGATCTCTGATACACGTGTGGGGTCCAACAATAGTACTCGACCCAATATCTCAAGGCACTAACTAAGGAGGATTGGCCATGCCCTTATCTGTACTATCTAACTACCCAGGTACTAGAGAGTGATCTCCCCGAGTGTTGCTCTCGGTGTACTATAGCAACAAGATGGACAAATGGTTTACTCGGTTGGTCTCATGATTCTAGGGGGTTTCCCGATATACGTCAGGTATGTGGGAAATCAAATATATAGTAATTATTTCTAATGCACAATCATACAAAAGGGACTTTTCGATATACTCTAGGTATGTGGAAGAACCACACTTTCCCCGGGTTCTAGCGTTGACAAGTAATGCCAATGGCTACGTTTAGAGATGACATAATACATATGTACCTAAATATCCCTAAGATTCTACAAAATTTAGGTGATAATCCTTTTATCCCACTTTATTCCACTTTTTGAATCACCCCAATTGGATCTTTTAGTCAAAAGATATGCAAATTTCAAAAAAAAGAAAAACACACCTTTTAAAACCCTAATTTGGATACTATTCTTCTAGCTGACCTTTATTTTGTTGTAGCTATGCAATTTCATCCCTTATGAGTATAACATTTATGCCTAAGGTATCTTGATGTGTCTTCTTTCCAACCCCATAGGTTAGACCAATATTGGATTCTCAAAGAGAACTTTATGATAGATTTCCCGAGATGTGCTGATTTTTTCCCTTTCATGACAACGAACTTGTACGGACTGTCGTGTGTCACTATATTCACTTCAGAACTTGAAATTTGCACCAATAAAACTTCGATCTGTACCCTAACCAATGGAGCACATCTCACTTAATTTAGAGGCCAATAGATTCAGATATAACAGTTTTCCCAAGAACACATGTTTTAGATTGAAATATGGACCAACCAAAAACCCTAATTTCCCCAGAGAATAACTTTCAGAGTACAATGAATAAAGGGATGAAATTTGTACACACAATACTTCACTATTCCACATTCGTACTTCAAAATTTTTAGAACCTAAAACCAAGACAAAAAAAATTGGGAGCAAAAATTCCAAGAAGACTTGTTTCATACTAGTTTCAGGACTGGTCAAAAACCCTAATGTGAACATAATGTATCTACAAAAATATAATGAACCAAGATCTGAAATTTGGAACCAAGTTATCTCTATATGTCTCCTCTACACCATATAAATTCCAAATCTATAAACCTTCCAAAAAAAAAATTCTATTGAAAAGTCCAAGAAGACTTGTTTTGAAGAAGCCAATCCTGAGGATTGTCTAGCTCCGATACCAAATGTTAAGAACCAGATATCAAAATAGCATAAAAAAACCTCAGAATACGTACTCAACACCTTGGAAAAGAGATAAATTCATATAATAAGCCTCTTCAAGAAGGAAAACATCTTATACATTACATGAATTCAAAAAAACAAGATGATTCCAAATGAAAAGGCCTCCTTGGTATATATAAGAGACTAGGAGGTACAATTACAACTAATGGACCCAAGCCAACATAAATAAAATAACAATACTAATGTAATATGCCCCAATTAAAGGGTAATGTGCCATAATTTAGGGCTTAACAAACTCCCTGGAGCTCAGGTAGTCTTAGGATATTTTCCACCCTTTCCATGTGGCTTTCTGTAGTCCCTCTTCTTGGTGGTGTTGGTTGACTCTGGCTCTGCACACTGCTTTCACTGCTATGATTTCTACTAGTTTGTCCTCTCATGCCAACTATAAATAATTTTGATAAGTCTTAAACTATTATCTCTGATTGTGGTGATGCACATGGGGTCATGGATTCGACACAAGATCTAGTCTGAGTAGGACTTAACAACTCTTCTATTATAAGACTGGATTGGTATTCCTCTTACTCTCCTCTTATGTGTGGTACCTCCATGATTTGGACTATTGCGCACAATCCTCTCCCCTTTGGCTCACTGCACGAATATCCTTTCTCATCCCTAGTCGTTCGCCCCTTGTACCTCCTTCCTCTGCATAGTTCTCCAAACTTGTCTTCTTCCTCGGGTATACCTTCTTCAGTTCTCTACATCCTCAACCCCTCCCTTTTTTCTTCATCACATCCTTCATTCTCTCCTATGCTCAGACTATCCTCTTGTCATCCCTCGATCCCACTATGTGTGTGAATCCCCTTAGGAGTCATATTCCATTGTCATCACACACTTGTGACACAACAACATCTTTATCCACGTAACTAATGATTTCATGAACCTTCCACGCATACCTTTAAAGAAATCCCTTTCTGCAACACTGTATGATTGGGTACAATCTACTACAAATTATGTAATATATCCTCCTAATATACTATCTACGCTATGCAAGAAGTTTGATTACTTACATAATTTAGTTGACTTACCAACTCAGGAGTCCAATTCCTCAGTGTTGCAGTTTGGCATCTTCTAGTGTTTTCTACTACTCTTTCTAACCACTCAGTTAGAATAATAAAAAAATCGCCAAAGAAAAATTTTAGGTAGCTCTATGTACACATACTTTTTCATCCATTGCTCCTCACTCAATCGAGGGTTTATATTCTCTTTCCAAGCAAACTCTCATTCCTTCCCTTCTAACCATTCTAAGATCTCTTTCTTAGTTGGCCTCCAAAACATTCCCTCATTCATAGATTCTGGGTCCCAACAATAGAACCATTTGTTGGCTCTCTACGTGGTTGTAAGACCCTAGGTTCAATTTTTTTTTAACCAACAAAACCCTTCAGACACCGGCCCTTTTGGCATCACCTGCATGCAAATGAAGTCTCACCCAAGGCATATATTGGGGTTGCAGGAACTGATTTTTTGCAATAGTGAGGGAATGGGAGGTGACCATCTTTGTCATTCTTACTTATCTGTTTTGTGCCCATTATTCTATATTTTCTCTTCTTAGACTACTTAGTCAATTCAATTATGCATTATCATGATGCTTCAAATTACCACAAAAACCACATATTATAACATTCATAACCATTGTGCATTGATCATACAGAGAATAATTCTAGTCTAACATGCATCGAGAAAGCATCCATGTTCAATCACATAAAATACAAATACACACGATAGTTAACGTGGTTCACCCAACTTTGGGCTACATCTACAATGACTAGATTCTTTATTATTCTTTATGCAATTGTCTCAGGCTTGCACATTGCACTTTACAAAGAAACATCAGGTTATCTTTTCCTTCTCCTAGCCTAATCGTTATGCAGTGCAAGCCTCTCACTCTCTCTGTAACATATCCTCAACAATCAGACATAAAATCAATAGTGACTTCTAAAACTCATTCTATCATAACCAAAGAACTAAAAAGAGAGGAGCAACTAATAATGAGGAACTAGTCTCCAGAAGAACCCCTATTCTCCCAACCCATTACATATTTATACATAAATTCTAGAGCTTAAAACCCTAGTTTGTTCATCCCAACACCCTGTTACAATACACGATAGCTCAAGTTGACTTGTTGTTCAAGATGTTTCTCCTATTTTTCCATTTGCATGCTCCTTTTGCACACCGACTGTTGTTCTTTCTGCTTTTGTGTGTCCTTCTATCTTTAGCATGTCGGGTTTTCATACATCATTTTCACCCACTTTCTTATCTTGATTTATTCTCTTCTTTATTCTTCTGCTTTATTCCTTTTCTTTATTCTTCTCACTGTGCATTGTACTCCTGAATGCCCCTCAACTTTGCACTCCCCAATCTTCCCTGTTCTTCTGTGCATATCTTTTATACTTAGTATTTTTCATGAATGTTATTTCCATAATTCCTGTCCAACATGGTGTCTCTTGCATGTTGGTGATTGCAAGCATTGTAATAGTAGGTTGGTGCCTACAAGATCTTATAAAGAAAGTTTTGTGGTTTTCTCTCATTTGGGTTTCCACATTAAATATATGTGTACTATGTCTTTGTCTTGATCTCTGGTGATATGATTAATTCTCTGCATTGCTTATGATTGATTATGTAATGACTAGTTAAAGTGGCAAAGAAAATAAGTGGTAAAAATATGTTTAATACCGATTCATCCCCCCCCTCAGTATTAGTGTATATTCCAACAATCACAAGAACATATAATTCATTCCCATACATAGAGTAAAATGCACATCAGTTAAACTCATAAACTAACTCAGAAAATAGATAAAACACTTAGCATTTTTAAACAGTTGTGCAACCAGTTGTTTGGGATGGACATTCCACCCAAACATAGAATTGTTGTTTTAGATATCAACATCAAGTCACCCCCAAGTTGCAACTAGGAATCCACATAAGAGGGTGTCTCTCACTATCCACTCACAACTAAGATAATCCCATAATCCACTAACATTCTCCTACAACTATCTCAAATTTCCTCTAGTTCTCTTCCTCTCGACCTATCCAACCCAAGGAATGTACCCCCTTCACTACTCTCAGTCCATTGGGTTGTATCATTCATTTATCAGGGTCTCTAACACAAGTGACCATGAATCTCTCTACTGGGTACTTCTAGGGATGTCAACTACCAGGAAAGCTACCAAGAAAAACTAATAGCAACAAACTTGTTGTTCCAGTGACACTCTCACATAGGGGGTTCACTCTACAGGTTTGACAACTTGCTTCTTCAGTCTTCAACAACTCCAAACAATTGCTACATGTCCACCATTGTTGCCTTCAAGTTTTAGCACTCTGCTCTCCCTTGTTGTCCCAAAATCTGCCAATAAAAACTATCCTCCTTTCCCTTAAAAATTTATTTTCTTTCCCCTACTTGCTTGACTCACACTTTTTCACAAAATGATTATACTCAAGCCCATGCTGCCAATAACTATGGGATGTTACTCTCACACCCACCCTCTTACATGTATTCAATGATTGGGCTCTTCTACATTTAAGGGAAAATCAAAAGGTTCACTCAAAACATTAAAATCAAGAAAAATGATTTGGGAAATAAACTCATGAATAAAACCCCCCTTTTTAGACCCCTCCTCTCTTGTGGGTTACTCTACCCCCATCTCTGTCCATGTCCCCCAGGAACTGACATCACATTTTATTTATTAAATTCAGATATACAATTTGCATATTACATGCTTCACTACAACCACATATCATATCTACATTATGCATTAATTAAACTAGGGATTATAGCAGGGACGTTACAATCATAGATCAACAGAACAATCGAAAAAAAATGTATTTGATCACAAGCTAGCAAAACAACTGAAAAAAAATGTACTTGACCATAGGCCAGTGGAAATATTGTTATGATACCACTTGAAGCAAACCTATTGGTCACTTCACCTAAGCATCCATAATAACAAGGATGAATCCATATGTTCCATAAGGGATAAATAATTATTATTTATTATTCATGATATTTCATGAGTTACAATGATGCGAATATAAATACACATAGGGAATGATAAGTCATATCCTTTGGGAAAAGGCATGACTATCATTATTTACAATATAAAAATATATAATAATGATTTATATGTCTGCTTAGTACTAAATGATTTATACATTAATACATATGGGTAATATACTTTACGTATATTACAAGGTATTAATGTTTTAGGAATGTTCTGAGCTTATAAGGCAAAATGTATCAAAATTATACATAATATAGATCATTCAAGAAACAAATTGGGGACCCATCATAACCCACCAAGTCGATGTTTGTTCTGAGGGCTATATTCCTATGAACTTGGCAATAACAACAAGATCATTATGTATTGGATGTAGTCTCCCACTTTTACATCATATATGGGCTCTCGATTGTTTCTTCTAGTTGACTTCCTTTCTTCCTTTTTTCGTCCACATTCTTGGCCTTATCAATGTCATTTTTGTTGGTTTCTCCCTCCCCTTTGCCATTTTTCATTAGTTCCACCCATTATCCTCGCTTTTCTTAGCTTGCCCATAACAAACTCTTTGAAAAGGGGGTTGTAGGAACCCTCTTCGTGGAATCCATACCATCCTACACTAACACAAAATCTAAAAACACCATGCCCCAAAATAAGTTACAAGTATCACATATGGTTCCTAATCAACATTCATATGGTGTTAAATGTTAGTTGTAAATTAACTACCTTTTTATTACCTAAATGAATACTAAAATTGATGATGATGATGATGATTAACGTCCACTAAGACCTAATTGGTCTATCGGACCTTAAGAGGGTAAGTGATTACTTAGAATTTTGTTTCTATGCTCGAAAAGCATTAAGAGAAGCTTTCCAAGATCACCATACTTTTGTTGAATTAAGAGGTTAGGAAGATTGGTAGTGTGATCAATATTTTGAAAATGAGATCTAATATGGGTATAGGTTGGACAATCTAAGAAAAAGTGTTATTCATCTTCAACCTTCTTAGTGTCACAAAGGTGACACACTCTTTCATCCCATGGCATTTTAGGAATTGACCAATGCCTAGTTTCACTATAAAGCTCGTGAAAATTTGTTCGTATCTTAGCAATGCTTATTTTTTTCTTTACACTTGGCAAAACAGATAGATAATTTTGATCTTCTAAATTAAAGTTGATTAAATCTTTATAATATATATATTCAGTATAATTGCTATTTAAATAAGGAAAAAAAATATAAAACATTAAAAAAAAATTATTTTTTTTATTTATTTAAATATCAATTTTATAAAAATTACATGATATTTAAAAAATAATAATAATAATTTCATTTAAAATCACAATTTAATTTGTTATCAAATTTGATACATCTTTTATTTTTTCAATTTCACTACTTCATCTACAAAAATATAAATACTCTACCATCTACAAATTATTCTATTTATTGATAATAACGTATATTTAAACAATCAAGCATCTCTTTATATAAGTAAATGTGGATGGCCCAAATGAAATGATGGATATTTGTCATGAAAGGAGAAAAGGTAAAGACACAACTTGAGGGTGCACGAGATTAAAAATAAATTGATTGTCTATAAAAATGACAATTATTATAAAAGGTTGAGGCATATTATATGGTGGTGATACCTTGAAAATAATAATGACATTTAGCAGACATGTGCCCAAAAAAGTTTTAATGCGTGACTAAGTGTTTGTTCCATGTGTGAATCACGGTTCCCTATGGTGACACATTTCGCATTTACTTTAATCCACTAAAACACATTTGGGTCCACCTGGACTTGACACCGATGCAAATCACTTGACAGCTATGCAAATCACGTGGAATAAAACACAATAACTCAAGTACCGTTCATTGGCTTAAGTTGGTCATTTACCAAGTTTGACTTAGTACTGTTGTTTTCTCATTCGCGGTTTCAGTCTACAGCTGGCAAAAATGTCCAGCTGACAAACGGACGGCCACGTTAATTATTTTGTTTAAATTTGTCCGGTATGCAAGCCCCAATCCATTTGTTGACATTTTTCATGTTTTTAGCCACGAAAGCTTGCGG
Organism: Picea sitchensis; assembly: GCA_010110895.2. Taxonomy (NCBI): domain Eukaryota; kingdom Viridiplantae; phylum Streptophyta; class Pinopsida; order Pinales; family Pinaceae; genus Picea; species Picea sitchensis. Next base: position 21,861 of record SNQJ01S0037781.1, read on the forward strand.
TATACACATTAAGTATACGGATTCTCCAACGGTTTTCAAAAATGGAAAATAATTCAAGTAGGGCTGAAAATGTATATTCGTAGGTCGGCATCCACGTGGCAAACATATACACACAAATACACATCCATCATCGTGGCAGGCAGTGTCATAATTTGATTTGAAACCATTCGTCCTTATTTAAAGCGTCATAACTTTCACCAAGCTGGCCAACGTTTCAATCTGCCTTAGTAATTATATGTTTCAACCGTAGTCAATATTTGATAACCAAAAATAATTCCAAAATAGTTTTTCTTTTTCATATTAAAAGACCGGGATAACCCACATGTTCCCCACGTATCCCTTTGGCATGTCACATACTTACCAACCACATGAGTGAAATGGGACTGAATTTAATGCAATTTTGTGGGTCCCATTTAGGCCAGTTATGTTAGAGTGCTCATCTATCCTTTTCAAGGTGGGCTAAGGCATTAACCTTGTATGACATGTAATTGGGGATATTGTCTCTAGACTATGTATGAAATTGGGTGCCAATAGGGGCCAATGGGAAGAGCCAATATTTTCAATTGGTCGACATGGTGGGGGAGAAGACAACACTTAGTGGGCAGGGTCACTCAATGTAAGAGTTTTGGAAGCCTAATTGGATCCTAGGATCATAATGTAGGGCTCATGTGAATGTGACCTACATAACATTGGAGGCCTCGACATTTGGGTCCCTTCCACATACATATGTCCCAACTTTTTGTTATATGAATTCACTGCATGCCAAGTCTGTCCCATCTAAACTATGATAATGTGGTCTTGAATGAAAAGTGGGGGGTGGGTTTGTAATGGTGAGAAAGGGAGTGTTGAATATTTTCAAATTTATATATTGTTGTAAAAGGGAGTGTCATGTTATAATCTTTAACAATCCACAAGTCTGAGCAATCTTTTTGAAAACTAGATCTGCATAGTAGCTAGCATCACTTTTCTGTTTGTAATGTAAAAAAATTATGTTTTTAAACATTTTTGAAAACTAGATCTACATAGTAGCTAGCATCACTTTTCTTCTTACAATGTTAAAAAAATATTTTTAAACATGTAATTAACATGTTGTGTTTTTAGACAATGCATGTACAAAGTTGATATAAAACATTTCTCATGGAATCTTTGACACTAGAAATAGTGTATACATTCTTATATTCTAACTTTGATTTTTTAACACTGTAAACAATGTATACAATTTTGTATTATGACTTTGTCCCATTGCCATTTCACAAACTTTGTATTGCTTGATAAATCTACTCACTTCCTTCTTCATGCATGACTAGTAATAGTGTTCTTCTAGCAACACAAACGATTTGTCTCACACAAAAATGTTCGCTAAGCCTATTGATATGTAGCTCCCAAATGATATTCTCCCCTATAGAGCCTTCTAGAATACATAATTCCTTATTTTTAAACAAGTATGTGTTTATGTATTGTATAAAGAAGTTTGATTTCATTGTTTGGTATTCTCCCCATAGTGCCTTCTAAAATACATAATTCCTTATTTTTAAACAAGTATATGTATTACATAAAAAAAAAAGTTTGATTTCAGTGTTTGGTCTTGCAACACTTGGTTCTTATAGATTTCTATAATGAATCATGTATTTCCTTATAAATATGATTCCTGCATTTCCTTAATTATCCCTCATAGAGCCTTCTATAATACATAATTCCTTATTTTTAAACAAGTATATGTATTACATAAAGAAGTTTGATTTCATTGTTTGGTCTTGCAACTCTTGGTTCTTATAGATTTGTATAAAATCCATATGACTCATGTATTTCCTTATAAAATCTATATGACTGAACGCATTTCCTTAATTATCGTGAAACTTGTTGTTTAATTCTTCATGGTAATAAACAATAGTGCTCTTCTTCTTAACATGTCTACTCGTCTACTAGTGCATTATCCTTCTTTGCCTTACGTTTTACCATAAACAAATAACTCTTTAAAATTTATACCAACTTTACATGTTGCTAGCTCAAATACATGTGCGTTGATCAACTCTAATACCCGGTGATCCATGTACAAATCAAACTCATTGGGAAACATATAGTGTCTCCAATGCTTTAATGTTTGTACTATAGCTTAAAACTACTAGTCATAAGGTTCTTCCGCTAGAAGGAAGGTAAGTGATGGCCTTCTAGCTCAACAACTACAATCTATTTATAGTTCATTCTAGGATAACCTAAAAATATTCAAAGAGGACAAAAGGGAGACACAAAAGGGAGACGAAAAAATACGCTTTTCCTACACAAATAAAATAGATCGATTTGCAAAAATTCGGCTTATCCAAGTCTTCTATCATTTTTCATTTTTGTTGCAATCCTGTGAAAGTTCATTATACATCAAGTACTTCTTCACCTTGTTTAGTTTGTCACTAAAATATGCTATCATCTTTGTTGGAATATGTAATGATGATTTGTGTGGTATTAGTGTATGTTTATTCATATGTCTCAATATTCTAACACGGTATTAGAGGAGGTTACTATACTCTACCTCCTTCAGTAATTTTTACACAACAACATTTTTTTCAAATTATTTCGGGCTCTTCTTATTTTGTAGTTTTCTCGTCAGATCTAGTAGCCATTAAGGCTTCTCTTTAGATTTGGGCATTTTTGCTACAACATTGTTTTTTTTTTCTCAAAACCCTAACGCTTGTTTTTCGGATTTCTCACATTTATGTTCATTTAAAA
>SNQJ01S0037781.1:33967-47031 GCA_010110895.2 Picea sitchensis
ACCATAACATCACTATGCCCAACGATGAATTTAGTTGTTGAATGCATCATGATATCTGCTCCAAGATCCAATGGTTTTGATAGTATAGGAGACATGATACTGTTCTCAACAAGTACCAGTGCACCATGTGCATGTGCTATTTCTAAAATTTTCCGTATATCAGATATTCTCTGGCGTGGATTAGTTGGACTCTCTAGCCACACAACCTTTGTCAATGGACCAATGGAAGAATCCACTTCTTCATCATTAGTTGTGTCAACCTGTTTTATTATGACCCCATATTTTGGGACTACTCTAGAAATCAATCTATCAGATCCCCCATATATGTCATCTCCAACAACAATTTCATGTCTTGCTTCTACAAGATGTGTAACGGTAGACAAAGCAGCCATCCCACTAGTGAAACAAAATGCTTGATCGACACCATCTAACTTCGCTAACATATTTTCCAATGAATCCTGAGTGGGATTTCCACTTCTAGTATAATCATATGGACCATTCTCCGTGGTAGAAGGTTGCTTGAAAGTTGCAGTCTGGTAGAGAGGTGTGCTTAGAGCGCCATATGGGTCAAAAGAATTGCTGAAGTTCACAAGAATTGTGCACTTGTCTTGTGTTGACATATGCACTTGATGAGTTGCTCATACGTGGACTGTTGAATGCGTTTGAACCTTATGTGTCGACTAATAACATAAATCGGGGCTTATCTTAGCTTGGGCATGTGACAGTGTGCTAGGCTAGTGTATGACTCGGAATTGGGCTTGGTGTGCTAGGATTCAACATAACTCAGCTTAATTTCTGACTTTGTTTTGTGATTTGGCATATGTATCATTGATTTAGCTTGGTGAAGGAGACCAGCGATCTCAGGTACTTGACAGAGGAAAAATGAAATTTTGAAGCTCGATGCTAGGTTGATATGGAGTATGACTTGTCTTGAATTGAGGTTTGACTTGTGGCTACTCAATCTTAACCCGTGGCTTGACTCGTAGCTTTGAAGTTGCATGCACAGTTAGCACATGTAGGTAAGATTTGTGGCTTGGATTTTGACATATAACCTTGACTCGTGGATTGGGTTATGACTTGGGATGTGGCATGTTTAAGTGATTTAGTCAATAAGATTTGATTCATAGAATAACTTAGAACTAAAAACATTTAGTTCACTTGTATGCACACATATAATATAAGACTTTAAAAAATAATAAAACAAATATAAATGTTTTATATTTCAAAAAATCTACAAAGGAGTTTATCATTTTGTTTGTATTGCAGGTCATGAGGGAAAAGCTAAATAATTTCTAGAATAAAATGATCAACAGGGGATTGATAAGGAAACTAGAGGTTAAGACACTGGCCAAAGGCTAAGAAGGAAAATTAGTGAAATAGAGAGAGAAAGAGAGAGATAAAAATGCTCTCAAAAACCCATTTTTTTTGGTCGCTAACAAAAGGATCTGGCCGTGGAGACAAAACTATTAGCCCAAGGTACCCCTATGGAAGGTTTTTCATGCATTCCCATGCTGAGCTGAGTTTGTGTATGAAATGAGGATACACACACAATTTGACAGAAGAAGGCTCATATGAAAGGCTTTGAATGCAGTGGCCCGATCACGCTTCTGGTAGTCGTGAATTGATCTGAGTATAAATAAAGGAGTCCAATATTTTGTTATGGTCGTCAACTGGTTGAGAAGAGCTCCCTATATTGTAATATTTTGATGCCTGAGTTGTTCTCTGGTTATGTATCAAACTTGATACTTTCACATTAATATAAGTTAACTTCTCTCATCTCTTTGTAAAAACTATGTTAAAACACTCGGGCATGGAGGATCCAGTTGAGGGTTGTAGTTCTATTGTAATGTATGTTTTATTACAGTATTGTTGTGACCATTTTTATTCAGCTTCTTTGTTATCTTATTCCCCCTTACGCTGAAAGGATCGGGCATGGAGGATCCAGTCGAGTTGTTGTAGTTGCATGATAATGTAGGTTTGATTATTGTGCTGCTGTGACATATTTCAGTGTCTGAAACTTGATTTCAAGAGTGCTCTTGAGCTTGAGTTTTTCTTCACTAAGATACTTGAAAGTCGGATTCCCATAGCAGTATTTTTCACCTCTCTCACTAAGTCTTCCTTCTGCTCACACTTAAACTCAAATTACTGACTGAAGTTAAGGAGGCCCTCACTTCCATGTGCATTGCTTGTCCAAATTCTGTGTGAAATCATTCTTGTACTACGTTTTGTCCATTTGACCTCCACTCACAAAACCAACATCAACCAAACATTCTGATGGGTACTGGGCTTACCCTCTTGTAGTTTGAGGGTGACTCTCAGTGCTAACATTAATGGCGCCGCTTCCGGGGACGGAAGTGAAGATATCTTCCTTGGGAGAATGACAATGAATAGATCTAGTTTTAGATGGTGAAATGAAGATGGACATATTATTTTGACTGCTTATATTTCACCATGGCAACTCCATTGTTGAAAATCTATGGGCGACTCCACTAGTTTGAAATGGACAAGATTTTAGCTCAAAGGTATGCCTTCTGTGATTTTTCAAAATTAGTTGGTTTCCCTAATCTAGTGCCTAGTATAGATGAATGGGAAAGTAGCCTTCCCAGATTTCGAGGAGAAGAGTGGGAGGTACCGACTGAACATTTGCTGGATTTTCATGATTTTATTCATCGACTTTATATCGTGCATGAATATGTTCATATTAATATTTTTCACGTATTCATTATAGGGGATTTCTCTTTATTGGTGTCGATCTCTTCTCATTGCAAGCATCACCTCTTTGATAGGTTTTCATGCAGCTTTCAATTCGTTTTGTAAAGATTATTTTTTAGGTGAGTATCTTTATGAAAACTATTGTGATGAGTTTTCTTTGCTTCATAAAGATTCTTCTAGTCATGAAAGCCATATTTGTGATGAAGCATTCACTGAAGAAGAAAACATTTATCATGAAGATCAAGAAGTGTTGAATGATATTCATTATGTTAACAATAAAACAGAAACATCTGAAATCATATCAAATGTATCTATTGTTTTAAAGGTTCATGAAGATCAACATCTCTCATTTGAATATTATAGTGGAAAAGAGCAAGTGTATTATGCAAAACATATTTCTCCTAACTGTGAAACCAATATAGATGATAAGCTAGTTAAAAAAATTAGGGAAGTTTTCTCTCTGTTTTTCCCTAGCTTTTCACAATTAAAGGAATATTTTGTTTGTTTCTCTTGCAAATAAATTACAGAGGATATTCCTTTTCTTGAAGTAGAGGTTTTGGGAAGTCCTTCTTATGATGAAGAAGTTTCTTTGGATGCTGACCAAAAACACCCAATCCTTGAGGAATATCCCAGTGAAGATGATGAAGAGCAGAGCTTGTCCATGGCTTCTTTGAAACCTTGTAACATGGTTCCTGAGTATGATAGTTATGAACCTGATCATTGGGAGGGCCATGAAGGAGAGAAGTAAGGGATAAATGTGCAACTCATCTCATCTTCAACAATTATAAATGAGTAGGCTTTCTACTACCCATCTAGCAGGTTTTATCATCCATTTTATGACCCTGTGGGGTTATATATGGAGTTAAGTTTTCCAGAAGCTTTAGATCTTGCAAACTTATTCATCTTATCGTCATTTAGGGGTATGGTCAGTATTCCAAAATATTTTTTCATTTTTCTTTCATACTTCCCTTACCATTTGTGGATCATTTGCAGTGAAAAGATGAATTATGTTACCAAATAGTTTGGGTGGCTCTGGTGGAAGTTTGATTTCACCTAACATATTGTAAAACATCAGTTAGGGTAGGTTTTTACATAAATAATCTCCTTTTGGAGCATGTGTGCTTTCTTTCTTTTCAAGTAGATAATATACATATCAGCCTATGGTCCTTAGCATGATGTTTTTTGAGCTCGACTCCACAACCCAAAGGCTAAGGCACTGGAACTACGCGTTCTTGTCATCTCGCAGGTAACATGTCATCCCCTATGGAGCCAAATGTTATCACATATAACTGTCAAAAGGTCATAGGAAGACCAATTCATTATTTTGTTAAGATATCAACCTTGAGCACAAAGAACAACATTCAGGGCACTCCATTTCGGGCTTGAATCACCAACAAGCAGGTTTGATTTTCAATGGTGGAGATCCCATAAGCAGTTCAGATTAGGGGCTCTCAGGCAGTTAGGATTTCAAAGTCGCACAAGGATTAACAACTAGGTAGAGGAGTCGAAGTCCCAAAGTAAATCTGAGTCATTGAAGGTTGAGGACACGCGTCGACAGATCTGGCACTTCAGAAGATTTACTTCAGAGGGTTACGTGAGCAAGAAGAAGCAAACTCCCGAAGCCCAAAATCTTGAAGTAAATATCGACCATCCAAATCTCGAGGACACATGGAGGCAGATCTCTCACTTCAAGAATTTGACACTTTGGAGGATTGTAAGAGCTGAGCATTGAAAAGTCTCGAAGAGCCGAAGCCCAAATTCATGAAATAACTATGGACCATTGATCTCAAACCAACAATGACCGTTGATCTTGGCAACATCCCTGAAATCCTAAAGGTCCCAAAGTAAATCTCGATTGTCCAAATCAAAAGGACACACCTCACTAGATCTCTCACTTCGAGAATTTGACACTTCGGAGAATTGCATGAGAAAGCATGAGGAAAAGGACCAAAGCCCGAACTCCAAAAGTAATTGTGAGTCGTTGATCTTCATAGCAGGAAGCAAGGTCCATCCAAGAGAAAAGAATGACAACAAAAGTGGGGCTTTCCCAGATCATAGATCGCAATCAGATCAACGACTCGTGCATATTCAATATGCCAAATTTGTGCGAGGGTTAGTGGCTAGGCAGAAGCCCCAGAGTTGTAGATCAAGCACCATGCATCCTTCTCCATTAGATAGTCAATAACTACTTTGGGAATCCGGACTCTGGGAGTTTTAGCTCCTCCCCTCTTGCTTTCATTTGGAGCATTTTCTCCCGAAGTTCACAGATCGTTGTCACGCGTCCATCCAAATCTAACGATGGTATTTTTCTTCTAAAATATGAGCTTCAAGAGTTTAAACATATCGAATCATGGTTTCATCTGGAGCATTTTCCCCCGGAGTTAAGAATCAAGCGTCGCATGTCCTCCTCAGATCGACGATCATCATTCACTTTGGAGCTTCAACATTCATTTCAGGTCGCCACATCACTCCGGGCTCATGTTTATGCCAACTCTACATGCAGACCCCTCTCGAGCTCCAAAGTCCAAAGTACGTGGTAGTCGTCAATGCAGACATGTGGTACCCTTATCAGTCATGACATGTGGCATCTGTCTAGTGTTGACACATGGAACTCATTTTAAGAAATTTCAGATGTGTCTTCAGCCTATTTTCGAGTGACACATGTCACCCCTCTATTCAACACTTCAACATGGTGACATCATGCCTCCATGTCAGATCATCCTACATGAAGTGTTCTTATTCAGTGCCAAAATTAGTGCCATCTCAAAGCGTGGTTATAAGGATCCCAAGGTTGGTGGGAAGATAAACTTCAGCGATGGCGCTAAATTCAGTAGGAGAACCCAGATCATAGATCGAGACCATATCAACGAACACGTTTCATTGCGGGGGTGCAACTTGCTTGAGCGTTAAAATTATTGAGCGGTCCCACAATCCAAACCGTGGTATAGTAAAAGAGGGACATGGTGGAAGGTGATGAGTTGCAGTCTCAAAAGCAATGTGAATCCAAACTGCCTTTGATGGTCCTGCAATCACGTGCTTGTAAGACGTCCAATCCAAGAGCAATGCATGGCTGCCCCCTAGACATTAAGCCTCGTCACGATCCTGATAAAAAACATCTAATGAAAAAGGAGCGGTGGTTGAAATCTTGACTCACTCCATAAATAAAAGGCATAGAAGGATCTGGCTGTGGAGACATAACTATTAGCCCGAGGTACCCCTATGGAAGGTTTTTCCTGCATGCCCATGCTGAGATGAGTTTGTGTATGACACGAGGATACACACAAAATCTGATCAATGAAGGCGCAGATGAAATACTTTGAATGCAGTGGCCCAATCATGCTTCCGGTAGTCATGAATTGATCTGAGTATAAATCTAGGAGTTCAATATTTGTTTATGGTTGTCAACTGGTTGAGAAGAGATCCCTATTTTGTAATATTTTGATGCTTGAGTTGTTCTCTAGTTATGTATCAAACTTGAGAATTTTTCATTAATAGAAGTCAACTTCTCTCATCTCTCTGTAAAAACTGTGCTAAAACACTCGGGCATGGAGGATCCAGTCGAGGGTTGTAGTTCTATTGTAATGTAGGTTTGATTATAGTATTTTTGTGACCAGTTTTAGTCAACTTCCTTGTTATCTTATTCCCCCTTATGCTGAAAGGTTTGGGCATGGAGGATCCAGTCGAGTTTTTGTAGTTTCATGATAATGTAGGTTTGATTATTATGTTGTTGTGACATATTTCAGTGTCTAAACTTTGAGTTCAAGAGTGCTCTTGAGTCTAAGTTTTTCTTCACCAAGCTGCTTGAAATCTAGATTCCCATAGCAGTCTTGTTCACCTCTCTCACTAAGTCTTACTTCCTCTCACACTTAAACTCAAATAACTGACTGAAGTTAATGAGGCACTCACTTCCCTGTGCATTGCTTGTCCAGTTTTTGTGTTAAAATCATTCTTGTACTGAGTTTTTTCCATTTGACCTCCACTCACAAAATCAACATCCACCAAACATTCTGATGGGTACTGGGCTTACCCTCTTGCAGTCTGAGGGTGAGTCTCAATGCTAACACAACCTGTACCATAAACAAGTGCATCAACCATGCACCAACCTGTACCATCAACAAGTGCATCAACCATGCACCAAATATGTACCGATCATGCATCAAATACACATCAACTATGACTCATCAATATGTACCAACATCATCAAGTATACACCTCTTGTATGTGCCAACTCATCAACTGCTTGTCTCGACCATGTACCTCAACCATACACCAAGTACATATACCAATATAACCATGAAACGTTCTCTAGCAATACATCACACTATCCATAACCAAATACCATAAACCCTTACATAAAACCATGTGCCACAACCTCACTGTTATGTATCCTCAAGCTAAACCAACAACTTCAGCAACACATCACAACCAAAATACCAATATCCATCTGCCAAATACCAACAACAAAATACCAATTGTATCCCTCAACAAATCTGATTTATACAACAATATTGAACATCCAATACCATCGCAAGAGCTAAACCCTAGCTCACAAAACATACCTCAAACAAGATGTGCCATATATCTCATAAATAGACAACAACCATGTTGTTGACACGATTTTCTGCCGCGAATCTTCTATCGTGATTTTTCTGCCGTACTTTTTCTCCTGCGATTTTTCTGCCACACTTTTTCTAGCGCACTTTTCCTGCCACACTTTTCCTGCTACAATTTTTCTCTATCAATAATACCTTCCCAAATAACCTTTCACAAAAATAGATATTCAACGATATTCAAGTGTAATTAAATGAGAGATCCTTGCCTTTTATTTGTACTTTCATGTAGCATCCCACTTTCCTTATTTTAGAGAGTTCCCCATTAAATTTATTATTTAAATAATTTCTCTTGCAAACACTTTGACTTTTTGGGGCTTCTAGATGACTCATGAGGGTTCTCCAAGTTCGCATGGCCATAACTCTCTAACCGTGAGGAGTTATGTGACGTTCCACATACCATCGGAAATGGCATGACTTGTAATATCCATCTAGAATAGTCTTACCTGCAAATATATCAAAACTCATACCATTATCTATAAAAACACTTGGGTCCATTACCCAAACCTTTGTGCTACTGGAATTCACTACCAAACTTTCTTCAAGGGTTGACATCAATGGAAACTAACCCAATTAATCAACACCAACTCCATTCCATAAAAGCTACTGAGACACCCTCTATGCCATAGGACCTCCAATCCATCCTCTCTAAACATCAAGTGGTTTTTTCCACTCCCCATGGAATCCCTCCTTCCCATGGTGTTCATGATCATTCCATTCCCCTTGTCCTAGGAATCCTTCCTCCCAATATTCGTCCCTATCGTCATCCCTTTTCCCAAAAAACTGAAATTTAGAAAATTGTTCAAGAATTGCTCAACGCTGGTGTTATCTGCCCTAGCACGAGCCCCTACTCTTCTCCTGTGGTCATGGTCCTTAAGAAATAATTTTCTTGGCGCATGTGTCCTAACTTCCACGCCCTCAAAAAACTCACCATTAAAGACAAATTTCCCATTCCTTTCATTAATGACCTCTTGGATGAATTGAGTGGCGCCTAGTTCTTTACTAAACTTGATCTTCGTTCTGGCTACCACCAGATCCATATGAATGAGGAAAACATTCCTAAGACTGCATTTAGAACTCATGACGGCCACTATGAGTTTTTGGTGATTCCCTTTGGCTTGTGTAATTCTCCCTCCACTTTCCAAAGCCTCATGAATCATGTCTTTCATCATTTTCTCCATCATTTTGTCTTAGTTTTCTTTGATGACATCCTCATATATAGTAAAACTTGGAAAACCCATATTGATCATGTGGATTGAGTTCTCCATCTACTCTCTTAGCACCAAATTTTCCTCAAACAATCTAAATGTGATTTTGGCGCCTCAAAAGTCGAGTACTTGGGTCATCTTGTTGGAAAGGATAGTGTCAGGGTGGATCCTAAAATATTCAAGCTATGCAAGATTGGCCTCACCCAAAGACTCTCAAAATATTGCGTGGATTTTTTGGTTTAATAGGTTATTATCGCAAGTTTGTTAAGAATTATGGAAAGATTGCAGCACCTCTCACTGCTCTCCTTAAAAACAATCCTTTCACTTGGACTCCAACAACTGCTCATGATTTTCAAACCTTGAAGATGGCCATGTGCACCACTCTAGTCCTGGACCTTCCTGATTTCACAAAGACCTTTGTCCTGGAATGTGATGATTCATGGAAAGGAATTGGCGTAGTCCTTATGCAAGAGGGTCGCCCTTTGGCATTTACCAACAAACAACCGTCAGAGAGACATTTGGGAAAATCAATCTATGAAAAGGAAATGTTGGATATTCTGCATGTCATGGATGTTTGGTACCCTTATCTATTGGGGCAACGTTTCCAAATTAAGACAGATCATTAAAGCCTCAAGCATTTTATGGAACAATTCCTTTCCTCCCCAGAGATACAAAAATGGGTGACTAAGCTCTTTGGATATGATTATGAGATTATTTAAAAGAAAGGAAAAGACAATGTGGTTGTTGATGCACTTTCCAGAAAATATGAATCTGAAGGGTCCCTTTTTTTCTCTCTCCTTCATTGTACCAGATTGGCTCCAAGTTGTTCACCAGGAATGGCTACATGAACCCAATAGTTCACATATGATATAACAATTGCAGGCCAATTCTCCAGTCTTCCCAGGGTACTCTTGGCTCAATGATGATCTTCGATACAAAGGCCATTTGTATTTAAGTAAACAATCAAAAATTAAATCCACGTTACGTTCTGAGCTTCATGCTACACCCACCGCTGGGCACTCAAGGTTTACCAAAACCTATGACTGAGTCAAACGTTCTTTTTTCTGGGATGGTATGAAACAGGATGTTCACAATTTTATGGCTAAATGTGATGTTTGTCAACGCAACAAGGGCGAAACAGTCAAATCCCCTGGCACACTACAACCACTTTTGATTCCACCTGCTATTTTGAGAGATATCTCTATGGATTTTATTGTAGGCCTACCTAAATTAGGAAATAAATTAGTCATCATAGTCATAGTTGATCGTCTTTCCAAGTATGCTCATTTCTGTGCTCTTTAACACTGACTTACAACCTCCACTATGGCTCAACTTTTCATGTATCATGTATTCAAGCTTCATGGCATGCCTCATTCTATTGTTTTTTATCGCAACCCAACTTTCGACAACAATTTTTGGCAAGAAATGTTCAAGCTACAAGGCACCCAATTGCATCTCAACACAACTTATCATCCCCAGAATGATGGTCAAACATAAGTTGTCAACAAGTGTTTGGAAACATATTTGAGGTGTTTTTCATTAGAAAGGAAAAATCAATGGGTTCAATGGTTACCACTAGTTGAATGGTGGTACAACACTTCTTACCATACAACTACCCGCATGAATCCTTTTGAAGCAGTATATGAATAAAATCCACCTTCAATTCTCTCATACTTTCCAGGTGTCTCGAAGGTCTAGGAGGTTGAACAAATGCTTACAGTTTGAGAGGTTATTCTCCATACCCTCAAAGAGAATTTGTTCATGGCCCAGAATCGCATGAAGCAACAAGCAGATCAAGGTCACTCTGAACATCAATTTGCAGAAGGATATTAGGTGTTTCTTCGGCTGCAACCTTACAAGAAAAATTCCCTCAAGGCTAACCATTGTCAGAAACTGGCACCCAAATTTTATGGTCCTTATACCATTCTCAAGAGTGTTGGACAAGTGGCCTATTAGTTATCGTTTCCTAGTCATTATAAGCTTCATCCTTTTTTTCACGTTTCCTGCTTAAAGAAGGTGATTGGAACTAAGTTCCAAACTCAAACCAACCTTATTGAGTTGGACGAAGAAGGATCCATTTGGCTATAGCCATAAGTATTTTTGGACCAACGTGAGTGTTGTCTGCGTCAACAAACCATCAAGGAAGTGTAAGTCTAGTGGAAAGATACAACTCCAACAGATGCCACTTGGGAACTAGCTACCATTTTGCAGCAATTTCCTCATCTCAAGCCTCGAGGACAAGGTTGTTTTTAAGGGGAAGGACATGTTAGGGACCTAACCACTCATGTAGGTAGAATAATATATTTCCATGTAATAAAGGTCAATATTAATAAGGCCTATCAATAAGGAAGAATAAGTCAAATGTAAGAAGACCTAATAGAAGCTTCCACTTCTAGAAGGATCTTCCTCTAGAATGTTCTTTTGATAGACATATTTAGTATAAATAGGAGTAGAGAGTATGATAAGTTTTTTCTTGGATATTATTGTAATAGAGCTTTGCTTTGTTGGAGGTTTCCCCCTTGAAGAGGCAAGTGAAAATTTCTCTCAGTAATCAAAGTGCTTTTTCTGGTGTTATTCTGGTTTTATTTTGGTATTATTGTGGTGTTGTTATGGTTATATTGTTGTTTATCTGCCATTTCTAGCTAATTATTTATGTTTTGCATACTATTTTATATCTAGAATATTACACACATATATCCGTATAGGGTTTCTAGGAAGGAGAAAGTCTGTACATGGTTACATTAGAAACATCACAGGTGACATCAACAGGCCATACATGTGGTCTATAGTAGATTTGTGGGCAAAGGAAGTTTCTATGGATTTTTTGAGGTTTGTTTTTCTGATTTTTCTAGTTATTGGAAGACAAGGTTTTCCTTAGATTTTGGTGGATTTGCATTGGCTGGGAGGGCCAATTTTTCCCTTAGAATTTTTGAATTTAATAAATTTATAAGACAAAAATACGTGTCTCATGTGCATTGATGGTTCACCTTTGATCTTGTTTCCAATGCATATATTTCCAGTCAATAATTTCACTGTAAAATTGTTCAGTGGTAACAACTAAGGTTTACTACTAGATCGCTAGGAAGAATTTTTTAGATATGAAATTAGTCACATAGAGTTGCATTTGAAAACTGATACGACATCATATCTTGGGATATGAAGAGAAGGGGGTAATATTGATATAGATTTTTGGTTACAACATTGGAAGAGTGTTGTTCTTGTTATTGTTCTGGGAAGGTCATAGGTGAAAACTCTGAGAGGGAGCTATAGCAGTGTTGAGGAGTTAGCTTTGAGAGGGAGCTACAATGATGGTTATAGGTGGAAATAGGCTAGATTGTATCTGGTTTGAGACATGGATCATATCATTCATACGAGGAGTTGTGGACTATTGCAACTCAATGGTGTGGGAGGTTGGGAGTTTTGGTGGATTGGTGAAGAGCCCATATCATAGTAGTATGTTGTGTGACAGGTTTCCAACACTGTGGATGGACTTCTAGTGGATTTTAATGGCGAGTTTCTATGGGTGTAGCTTGATTTATTTGGCATGGATGAGATGGCTTCGTGTGCATGGTAGGTTGATGAGATAGAGTCTTCATTGGGTCAGAGAGTTGCACATTGTCAAGGTACAATAATTGTTGTGTAAGGTAGCTAGAGAGGTAGTGGAGGGGCCCAGAGGACCCATAGTCATGATAGTGGAGACCATTCAATGTAAGGTGGACTAGGTCCACTATATTATTAAATAAGGCCCACTATGGTAGTTAGATATAATAAATGGGTAATTAGATATAATAGATGTAAGAGGACTTCTTAGAAGGTTCTACTTCTAGAAGATTCATTCTCTAGAATGTTCTTAGGTGATGGTAGCACTATATAAAGGGGTTCAAGCAATGTAATGGGATATGAATATAATTATTGTATTGTGAGCGGTAGCTCAATAGGAGGATGCCCCCTCAAAGAGGCAAGTGAACATGAGAGGATCCCTTCCATAATATGATCCATTGTATGGTGTTTCCCTACCTCAAGGGTTTGGTAATAATAAAGTGTGGTTTCTTCTATATTGCTTTATGGATATATTGTGTATTCAATATTTGTGGTGATTATATTTGTAGATCTATTCAGGTTCTTAACAAGTGGTATCAGAGCACTTTCCTTGGGCAGACATTGTGGACAAATATTTGTTATTTTTGCAGATTTTTTTTTTTCAGAGAAGAAAAAAGAGGGTCGTGACATTCTCAAAGTTTTTGATATATTTATCTGAAAAATTTGTAGAAAAGGGTTGTAGATCTGAGTTCCTCTCAGAAAAACACCCAAGTTGAAAAAAAAATAATCGTCCGAAACGGAGTTCGGGAAGTCAAGATATTGAAGTTTTAAAATCTGCAAATTTTTAGGATTTTTTTCCGTGGACGACAGAGATAATTTTTTTATTTATGTAGCATCTAAAGGATGAATTTGCCCAAATAAATTACATATCTGAGTTCCTCTCACAATTTCACCCAATTAAAAAAAAAAAAATCAGCCAAAATGGAGTCTGGGA